>DF361171.1:0-18256 GCA_000787875.1 Solanum virginianum | reverse complement strand
GATCTCTAAGGGGTGTCTTTACCATCTTGTGAGGGTTAGGGATGTGGAATCCAAGGTCCTTATCATAGAGTTAGTTCTGGTTATAAATGTGTTCATTGATGTCTTTCCAAATGATCTTCCCAATGCTCGTTAAGAAAGGGAAATAGTTTTTGGTACAGATGTTCTTCCCGATACTCAACCTATCTCTATTCCCCCTTACGATATGGCCCCGGCAAAGTTGAAGGTATAATTGAGGGACTTGTTGGAGAAGGGATTTATTAGACCTAGGCAATCACATTGGGGTACACCAGTGTTGTTTGTGAAAAAGAAGGATCGGTCCCTTAGAATGTGTATTGACTACTGGCAACTTAATAGGGTGACCATCAAGAGTAGGTATCCTCTTCCAAGAATTGATGATTTATTTGACCAATTGAAAGGGGACAACCATTTCTCTAAGATTGATCTTCGGTTCGGGTATCATCTAGTGAAGGTGAGGGAGTGTGATATTCCCAAGATGGCCTTCCAGACTAGGTATGGGCACTATGACTTTATTGTTATGTCTTTTGGATTGACAAATGCACTGGCCATTTTCATGGACCTTATGAATAGGGTCTTCAAACCCTACCTTGATTTATTTCTTGTGGTTTTCATTGATGATATTTTGAGCTATTCTCATGGAGAGAAAGAGCATAGGACTTATTTGAGGGTTGTGTTTCAAAGATTGAGGGAAGAGAAGTTATATGCCAAATATGAACTGTGTAAATTTTGGTTGAAGGAGGTTGCTTTCCTAGGGCATGTGGTGTTGGGGGATAATATTAAAGTAGATCCTAAAAAGACAGATGTGATTAGAAATTGGCCTAGACCATTAACCCAATCGAATATTGAGATGTTCTTGGGCTTAGCGGTTTATTATTAGAGATTTGTGAATGGGTTTTCTTCTATTGCTTCTCCCATGAAAAAATTGACTCAAAAGAAGGCTAAGTTTGTGTGGACCAATGAGTGTGAGAGGAGCTTCTAAACATTAAAAGATAAGTTTGTCTCTTCTCAGTGCATGAGAAGAATTATCCTACTCATGATCTTGAACTAGCCGCCATGGTATTTGCATTAAATATTTGGCATCATTACTTATATGGGGTACATGTTGATGTGTTCACCGATAATAAGAGCCTCCAATATGTCTTCACTCAAAAAGATCTTAACTTGAAGCAAAGGAGATGGTTAGAACTTCTTAAGGACTATGATATGAGTGTGCATTAACATATTGGTAAGGCTAATATGGTGGCAGATGCTTTGAGTAGGGTGTCTATGGGTAGCCTAGCTCATATTGATGGTGGTGATAAGGAGTTCGCTAGAGAGTTCCATCATTTGGCTAGATTGGGAGTTAGGTTGGAAGAAGTGGGTAATGGTGGTGTTGTTGTTGTTGATGGTTTTAAATCTTCATTTGTTAAGGAGGTGAAAGCTAAGCAAAATCTTGATCCTTCCTTATTAGAATTAAAGGCCTTGGTTAGTGATGGGATAGTGCAGGGTTTCTCTCAAGGGGGAGATAGTGCACTTAGATACCAAGGTAGGTTGTGTGTGCCTTCTGTTGATGGGTTGAGAGAGAGAATTCTTGATGCTTATGGTTCTTCCTATTCTATTCACACTGGGTCTACTAAAATGTAGAGAGATTTGCGATAGGTGTATTGGTGGGGAGGCATAAAGAAAGATATTGCAAAATTTATGTCTGGTTACCATAGTTGTCAACAAGTAAAAGCGGAAGATCAAAGGTCGGGTGGCCTAACCCAAGACATAGAGGTTCCTACTTGGAAGTGGGAAAAGATTTATGGACTTTGTAGTTAGGTTGCCCAAGACTAGGAAAGGTTCTGATTCCATTTGAGTTTTGTTTGATAGGATGACGAAATTGGCTCACTTTCTACCAGTTAAGACCATACATGGGGATAATGAGTATGCTAAGTTGTACATCCCTGACTTGGTGAGATTGATGGGGTTCCTCTATCCATCATATTGGATCGTGAAGCTCAATTTACTTTACATTTGTGAAGGTCTTTCTAAAGGGGTCTTGGTATAAAAGTTAAACTTAGTACGGCCTTCAACCCTCAAATGGATGGCCAAGCCAAAAGGACTATTCAAACACTTGAATACATGCTTAGAGCTTGTGTATTGGAGCTAAAGGGTATTTGGGATGATCATCTTTCTTTGATTGAGTTTACCTATAATAATAGCTATCATTCTACCATTGATATGGCTCCTTTTGAGGCCCTTTATAGTAAATGTAGATCACTGGTTGGGTTGTTTGAAATTGTTGAGGTGGCTTTGATGGGACCAGATCTGGATATGGATACTCTTGAGAAGGTTAGGATGATTAGGGAGAGGTTGAAGATGGCTCAAAGTCGCCAAAAGTCCTATGCCGATGTAAGGAGAAGGGACCTTGAATACAAAGTTGGTGATTGGGTGGATTTGAAGGTCTCACCCATGAAGGGTATGGTCCATTTTGGTAAGAAGGGAATGTTGGGCCCTAAATATATGGGCACTTATAGGGTGATGAGGAGGATCGAAAAGGTGGCCTAAGAGTTAGATTTCCCTAGAGAGATGGAATTGGTTCATCCGATCTTTTATGTGTCTACATGGAGGAAGTTTGTGGGTAACCCTTGATGTTATTGTGCCTCTTGATGTTGTGGGGGTAGTTGAAGACAACTTAACTTACGAAGAGGTTCCGGTTCAGATTTTTAATAGGCAAGTGAAGAAATTGAGGAACAAGGATGTGGCTTACGTTAAGGTCCTTTGGTGGAATCAACAAGTTGAAAGTGCTACTTAGGAGGTCGAAGGAACATGTAAAAGCGATACCCTTATCTTTTCCACTCCACTCAAGCCTAAGGTATTGCTCCTATGTTCCCGATGTAATTTCAAATCTAAGTTCAACCCATGACATATGCATACATTCATGTTAAAATTTACAAGTTCACAATGATTTTACACTTACAATGAGATTTTTGAAATGATGTTTAAGTGCCTAAAATTATCATGTTTATGTGTCTCATATACATTTTTTGAATTCAGGGACGAATGTTCCCAAGGGTGAGAAATTGAAACGAACCCAAAAAGTGCCCGAAAATGTGCCTCGGAAGTGCCCGCAATCGTAATTTCTATATATCTCAAAATTTTTGTTGATATCAAAAATATGACTTCATATTCTTGTTTAGGGGGTCAAATTGAGTGGGAAATAGGTCTAAACCCGATTTAAGAGCAAACAATTGGTAATTTCAAATTTCAAAAATGCAAATTTCAAGTTGCGCAAATGTGTATTTTGTTTACTATTTTGCTAGTGTAGTCCAAGACTTTTATGTCTTTGGACTAAGTGTTCCCAAGCGTAAAAATAACTATACTTATGTATTTTTCACCCTCATATAATTCTAAACATTCCACAATACTCATTCAAACACTTAGACAATATTTTACTCCTAAATTCAAGTCTCAAAACTCATCCAGATTTAAAGGTTCTCATTCAAGCTTCAAGTCTCCATCTTGAATCTTCATCCAGTTCATCTCCAAAGCTAAGTTATGATACCCAAGCTTCCTTTTATTAAATATTGCATAATTTAAAGTTGATTTACTTATGGGCCTTATTTATTATAAAATTCACTGCACACTATGTTAGGGTTTATGAAATTGTGACTTTTTTACTATGTTTTGGGCTATGAATCTAAGATCTATTTTGAGATTTCATGAAGGATTTTGATGTATATTGTTTGAGGGTGTTATATTGTATCTATCGATGGTTTTACATGGAATTTTCTAGCATGATAACACTCTTGAATAGCATGGTTTTACACTAGCACTATATACCCGCCAAGTGTTTGATAAGATGTCCGAATTATGGTTTCTTGAGGAATTTAAGGTCTAATACATATCTTATGAGTTGAATGACTATATGATGATAAAATGAATATATGCATATGGTATTCTCTATATGGTGTTGTGAGTTGACCAAGCCTAGCTCGGGGGGGTTGTAGACTCGGGTAACCACATTGAGGGGTTGGTATCTTGGTCCCTATCTCGGGGGGTGATAGGCCCAGGTAACTATATTAAGGGGTTGGTACCTCATTAACTACATCGAGGGGATTATACCTTTGTCCCTAGCTCGGGGGGTGCTAGGCCCGGGTAACCATATTGAGGGGTTGGTACCTTATTGACCATTTTGGGGGGTTTGTATCTCATTTGCCTCTCCAAGGAGCTGGTAGGCCTTGGATATTCTATATTGATGGTTACTTACTACACATGTATTATGCTCTATATCAGCATGACTTTACTCCAAGTATCACTCATACATGCTATCTGGCTATTATGTTATCTATTGAGTATTATTACGTATTTTGCCTATGATATTTATCTATTATTACACTGCATCCTACATACTTAGTACATTCAAACATACTAATGCATACTCTATGCCTACATGATGTCACCAAGTAGGAACAGGAGCACCGCTTTATCATTCTCTCCCTCCACGTGGCTAGTTCGATTATTTCTCAAGCTTGTTAGTGAGTACTCCATTCAAGGGACGTTCCTTATGATCTCTTGCTATGTACAAAGACTATCTTTCCTTTGTTTATGTATTGACTATAAGGGTGAGCCCAGTTGCTTGTCATGGCCCCCGCTCTTATCTATGTAGTAGAGGTGTTGTTGGACATATTGTATATCTATGCCAAGAGCCTTGACTCTATTGTTGTTGATGTCTACGATATGAAAGTGTTCCCTTATTCTCGGTTGTCCCAATTTATTATCTCTTGATGCTTGTTTTACTGCTTCCGTGACCAAAGATGTGTAATGATGTTCTAAAGAGGCTTGATTAGGGTCCCTTTAGTTTCCTCTCTTAGGGTCCCTTCGGGTTTCTCTTGCGTTGTGTCACGTCTAGACCCTAGGCTTGAGTCGTAACAAAAAATCTCAATGTCAAAATATGAAAGCTCATTGATTTTAACCAATTTCCATCAACTATTTTACTCTCTTTAATTTATCTAAAAGAAGACGACAAAGATGATTGATATACAAAAAAGATGAAGTGGGATTGGGGAATTCGAAAAGCAGAATAGGTGGGTTGAGTGATTGAAAAGAGGAGAAGGGGGTTGGTGGAAGGGAATATGGATTTGGAGAAGAAAAAAAAGGGTGGGGGTTTTGGAGAAGATGAAAGGGAGTGGGGTAGAGTTATCTTTAATTATATAATATATATTAGTGGGACCCTGTTAATAAAATAAAAAAAATTTATGCACTAATAAATATTTGGAAAGCCACATCAACTTTAGAGGTAGTATTTATTTCACTCCAAATGAGATTAAGGTGGTAAATAATTGCCTGTAATGTTAACATAGTAAAGTGAGTTTGACAGGCAAGTTTTAGGGGGAATTTGTATTTTCCCTATGATTTATGAATTTTTCCAACTTATGAATAAGACCACTAAGTTTCAAGTCAAGTCTTGCATGATATATGATGATGATTAGGGTATAAAACAAAGGTTTTATAGTTAAGATTTTTAAAGATATAAGCATGTTGACAATGATCTAAATGATGTTTATGATGGTCCCCAAGATGAAAGGACAATACTCACTTGGTGGCACCACAAGTTCGAGCTACTCTTGAGATTGCTACTTATGATTCTAAGTGTCACAATTTGACTAAGACTATTTTTTAAAAATTTTGTAGGATGACTTATCACCGAATGAGACATTGGAGAAGGGTTCGGTATGGGAACCCTAGAAGAAAATCCTTGCCTCATTAACTATATGTCATAATAGGATTCCTTGTAGGTTAGGCTAGTGCATCCATATAGGTCATTCATGATATATGATGATACATGCTAAGTGACCGAGTTCTACCCGATAAGTGGTCTCCTAGTGCCAACATAAGGGTTATCTTGTATTCCATGCAGTAGCTCACATGGTCTTATATATTAGTTATGGTTCATTCCCATAATGTTTATGATCCATATCTTGATTCCATAACATTTGTTCCATTTATGCATTAATCTTACCCATATTGAACAATATTTCTTGTGCATATTTAAGCGCATTAAAATGTTACCTTTACAATCCCATGTATGTAAGTCTTTATTTTTCAATGATAGCATTACAACTTCATGTTTGCATTGCATCTCACATACTTTGTACATCATACCATCTTATATATGTGTGTGTGTTTGTGTTTTACTTGAAAATATAGCATTACAACTTCATGTTTGCATTGCATCTCACATACTTTGTACATTCCAAAAGTACTAACTCATATTTTCCTGCATGATTTAACCATATAGGGATATGTGCTTCTCCCCAGCTAGTATCTAGTTCTCTGACGTTCAAGACTAGTTTATTTGTGTTGAACCCTAAGTTCAGGACTCTACCACTTTCCATCTTGCTATGTATTTTAAGATTGATGAATATGTTGGGATTTAGGGGCTTTTACTTTCTATGTTGTTTATGTTTGGGATCACTTCTATTTGATGAAAATCAAAGATATTGTTTCCGTTCATCCATAATCTAGTTAGTATGACGAAATGTATGTTTTAATATTGCATCCTTGTCAAATGCTTTCCCACAGCCACTTTCACATATACTTCCGCAAATGTTATGAGTTTTTATGCCTATGAATTGAATGCTTGATATGTAAGATGGCTTGAGTGAGGTGCACATAGGTGTCTAATTCATCATGTGATGACTAGGCCCTAGATCGGGTTGTTATATTTTTGTTCAAACCCCTGAGATATGTTCTGCCTTTAAGGCAAAAGTTAATGTGCAACCATAAATTTGACTTAGTAAAAATGGTGTAAAATATTGGCTATAACATGCAAATTGTTCTTTGAAATCCTTGGGTTAAATCTTGCCTCTAAGATAAGAGTTATAGAGCATAGAATAAATCAATACATAATGAGGTAATGTCAAGTCTTTTACCTCTAAAACAATCGTTATAGAGTATTTCATAACTCAAAATGCAATGTGTGTAAGGACCCAGGCAATGTAAGGCCTTAAGGTTGCTTGAAAATATATTTCAGAAGGAATTTAGCCCAGGGTACCCTCCAAGGACCCCCTTCATAGCTTATGGTGCACTCCACGGACTATGAAGGGTATTGTGGAGGTAGCTTGATCCTTTATGGCTGTTTTTTGCCTACCATGAGGGGGATCCATGGAGGTGTTCCTACCATGGAGCACACCACGGTCTATGGTGCACACCATGATCTGCGGTATGTCTCGTATAAGGTGCACTTCAAAGGCCCCCACTTGTCACGACCCAAGCATAGGGCCTAGATATGACACAGCGAATGAGAATCCTGAACAAAACCCAAACAAGACTATTAGCATATCATTTGCACATCTTTGGTTGTGGAAGCATAATTTAACAACAAGCAAGCAACAAATAACTCTACGACATACGGGACTTTGCTCATTCTATGGGGATGTTATAGGGTAGAGTATTTGCATGAATCAGACAGCAAATAATTTTTAAGGGGTGGGTAAGTATGACTCACGCTATGGGTAGAATAGGATCTTGGGACTTCCATCTCATCATCAACATATAGCAAGCATAGACGGGGGAATAAGGACTAAGGGAAGTCTTTTATAATTACATAAAAACAATAGGATTCAAGATCAATATATAAATAACCATATCCAACAACACCTCTAGTAAGAATAGAGAAGGGGCCAAGATATTTCCCAGGCTCACCCTCAAAAAATATATATCCAACATAGAAAAGTCTAACAAAAGCATGAAAGTAAAAAGGATATTATCCTCGGAGTGGAGGACTCACCAATAGTAGTCTTCAAAAGATATGGCTAGCCACGTGGGGGAGGATAATGAATAGGAGCTTCGGTCCCTATATAGTTAGATCATGTAGGCAAAAAATTATGTATTACTACTTTGAATATACTAGTATGTCGGCATGCAATGCAACAAAGCATAAACTATAATATAGCAATGATAGATTCATTTAAAACATTTCTTAAGCCATGTAACATAGGATTATACATATGGAAAGTAAGGAATTCACACTTAATTGAGTTCATGATAAAACACTTAAACTTGGAAAAATATATCATAATGCATAAGTAAAATCATAATACATTTTAGGAAAAACAAAGCATCTACTTCAAGGGAAGGACCATCCTACTATAAGTGAACCATTAAAAATCATAAAGAAGAACACCATGCATACTTGAAAAGAGAGAGTCATATGCCTTTAGGTGTAATAGAATTTGTAATATCAAGGGACCATAAATAATATCAAGGAACACAATTTGAATTCAAAACACTATCCATAGTAGTAAGCAGATTTGGATATAGTAAGAAGGAACCATCATAAATCGTCATAAGAGGATATCTTGGGGACATGAAGGGAACATAAGAATATATAAGAAAATCATTAATCAAGAGTGACATATACCATAAGCCATAGGGAGTTCAGAAAGCATAGTCAGAGAGACCATAACCGACATAAGCCATGTGGGCTAATCCATAGAGTCCCGATATTTTCCCTACACCTGAATAAAAGGGAAGTCACTATGCCAAGGTAAACCTCCTAATGCCTAAGTAGATCCACTAATCCATGTCTGAGCTGGGTACTCACCTCTAGTTCCTAAAATCGAGTGCTTGCCTCAAGTCCTCGGACTCGGCTACTCTCTTCAAGCCCTTATTTTCTTTAGGGTACTCACCTCTTAGGGATTTGGATAATCACCTTTAATCCCTATAACTATGGTGGTACGTAGTTCTAGGACCTGGGTACTCACCTTTAGTCCACTTGGTTCTAGGTAATGTTCTCACAAGAGTAGAAAAATTATAAGTCAAAGTATCATATTATAAAATCGTTCCAAGTCATGTTGGAGGGAAATTTCTCTAATCTCTAACCTATTGATATCATAGAGTCAAAGTCATAAGATAGACCTTAATCATTCCTTAGATGGGAGATCCTCCATAATTATACATTCATTCATTAAATAGATGGGAGATCCTCTCCTATCAACATTCATTCATAAAATGCTTTTCATAAGCCAATAATAAACATAGAATGCTTCATAAGCCTTCATTTCTTATTATTTAGAAATCATACTTCAAGACATATAGTGAAGATCATCAATTTAAATTATTCTTAAACAACCTATCATAATTGTACATATCATCTTTCAAAACAAGGACATGGAAATCCACAACTTCATAGTATCTCATGGTATCACATTTATAGCTTTGAATGTCATAAACAAGATCATCAAACCATCACATCATAATATCGAAGAAAGGGCATCATATCACTCATAACATTCTCATGAGCTCATAGTATGCTTAATTTCCCTTTAACATCAATAACATTCATAAATCACATATCTTGACATAAGGCCTTCATCACATAAGAGATTTGCCACATTACTTAGTCAAAACATTGTGTGTATATCTATTTAAGCATAAAATCGTTGAATTAAAGAGTAAGAAAAATGAGAGGAGTAAATCAAAGTCATACAAGAAGTCATTCAAATAGCCTACCATCACATTTGAAAAACCCCAATTTGAATGTCATGAAAACCATTCAAAAATTCATAATATTTTCAAATCTTTCAAGATGCCATATCTTATAAAGCTTTGATGTAATAAGCATATCATAAGCTTAATTACTAATAGGAGCCCATGCATCAATATATCAATAACCAACAAATTCCCAACATATTTCATGCAATAGAGTGATAGTACAAGATACACATAAAGAATTAGCCATTAGAATCAAGAAATTTAATAAAAATAGTTTTGGGACCTTAAAGTTGAGATTTTCTTAAAAGGGACTTAAAGAAAACTTAGGATTCACTTGGATTCTTCAAATACAAAACAATTTCTTAAAAAATCTTGAATTTTGATGAGGGGATTATGAGTAATTAGGAGGGTTTTGGGAGAGTTTTGAGTGTTCAAGGGCTAGAAAAATAGCTGATGAGTAAGATATTCCCATCTATATAGGCATTGGTTTATTACCTAATTGCCCTTAAGTGGAGCAAAGAAATTTTCTGGACTTTTTGACTTAAATTGTGGCAAGTCTGCGTCACGGACTTATCGCGGGCCTTACTGGTTTGCACAATTTCATCAAAAAAAAAAAAAATTTTGACACGGGTAACCTATACCTTGTAAGTAACCATTCCCCCACGTAATTTTCCCTTTTAAAGAGAATATGAAATTGGATATGCAAAATTATGTACAGATTTTAAGATATTAAATAAATGCATCATAAGTTCTTTCCAAGGTACGTTGAGGGGAGTTACAATATCCCCCCTTGGGGACGTTTGTCCTCAGATATAAATAAAGCTAGCATATATTGTGGTGAATAATATTAACCAACCCATCACAAATCCAATAATACAAGTCGAACATTGTTTCATGAAAATTTCAAAGTTCGTAGCAAAGAACGTCATTTTAAAAGCACAAGTAACATATTCACTTAATTGCACATGGGACTTGAATAAAATCCTACTCCATGAGCATGCATGTATAACAAAAAACTTGTCCAGACTAAACTAAATGATGCATGAGGTTTTAACATAAAACTGCCCCTTCCACCAATATCCAACTTAATCCCTTATGCCCAAATATTAACCATAACACCTTGGACATGAAGCCAATCCACGCCAATTTCGTTATCACATAAGGAGAATTCATAACATTCTAGGTGAAGCACCATATCGGGTGAGCTTGATTTGAATTTCACGAGCATATTTTAGTCTTGGAAGAAGTATTGAGCATCGAGCGGGTGAAAGGAAAATGCTCCAGAACTAAGTTGCCAATGTAGGATAGTCGTCAAGTTAACTCTGATGGCTTATGTCCCAAAAGATGAACATTCTCTTTGGATCCAAGAGAGAGAGGTTCATTTCTTTTACCTTGGCAAGTTTAGGAAGGGTGTGGAAATGATGTCAACATCATTGTGCATCACCAAACTCATGGTGGTGGGAGTTATGTCGATTAGAGAAACTTTAAAGCCACTTGACTGGGCATATTATATTTAAATTGAGCAACAATGAGAAACTAAGTCTCTTTTCAAAGCATGATTTTAAACCTTAAACTTGTATCATTTATTTGATTTTTTTTATTACATGATGAGTTGAATCTTGAGTCAAGTCGGTTGATTTGTGTCTGAGCCATATCTATTTCTTGAGCTATTTTACATATAAGTATATTCCATGTACTGAAATCCATTAGATGCATTGGATTAGAATTTCTTTATATTTTGAATTCACTCTTGATTTAGCACCATTCTATATAAATAATGTCTGGGCTATGAAAGGAAGGAAAGAAAAAATATTATTATTCTAATATCTACACCATTCTTTCTTTCGATGTCTTGTTACTAATATAATGATTTCATTAATATAGTGAATTATTCTAATTGGATTTTGAAAATCCATGCCAAATGGGATGAACTTGTTAGTGTATGTAATCATAACAACAACAACAACAACATACCTAGTGAAATCCCATAAGTGGGATCAGAATGTATGCAGACCTTACCACTACCTCATAAGGAAGAGAGAGTGTTTGCTGGGAACCCTCATCTCAAAACCCAATAAGCAAAATAATCTAGATATGGAAAAAGGGAAAGAAAAACAGAAAGAACAACTAACAATAAAAAGAACAAGATAGTGTGTAAATACGATACATCAACATATATATGACATATAATGGCAACACAGGATATAAAAGCATGACTAATCCTACTACCCTTCTATACCCCAAGGCCAAACATCCACCTAACCCTACTAACCTATTAGCCTACTACTCTAATTCGCGACCTCTATCATTTCTATCTAAGGTGATATCCTCAGTGAGATCAAGTTTCGCCATATCTTGTCTGATCACCTCCCAACAATACTTCTTCGGTCTACCTCTACTCTTCCATATAACTCCAAAATCCAACCTCTTGTGACTCCTAATAAGAGTATCGGTGCTCCTTCTCTACACATGTCCAAACCACCGTAGTCTCGCTTCCCTTATTTTATCATCCATAAGGGCCACCTCTAGCTTCTCTTGAATGTTTCATTCCTAATCTTATCACTCCAAGTATGACCACACATCCATCTCAATATCCTCAACTCTGCGGTCTGCATCTTCTAAACATGTGCATTTTTTATTGGTTAGTGCTCCACCCTATATAGCAAAGATGGTCTAACCATCATTCTGTAATATTTACCTTTGAGTTTAGGTGATATTTTCTTATCACACAATACTCCCAAGGCAAGCCTCCATTTTGTCCATGCTGCCCTAATAAGATGTGTATCTTCATAATCGATATTGCCACTACTCTAGATGATGGAACAAAGGTACTTAAAGTGTATGCAACCATACATATGGAAAAAAACTACTGACATTAATTCTATGGAATAAAAAATCATACCCTAAATCTTCTATTAGCTTAGAATTGAAACTTGGTAGTTGTCTTACTATATTCATAGGGGAAACTGGATAACACAAAACAACTCATCAAGAAATAAATAAAAAATCAATAAAATTGGCATATTTAACAAAAAAGAAAAGAAAAGTTCAAAACCTCTAAAAGACTAATAATTATCATATAAATCAATTCAATGTCTAAAAGTAGGAGAAAGCCTAGCATACAAGTGATGTAAAGGAAGGAGAAAATATGATCACTATCAACATAAGGTGTAATAGTGTCAACCTAAGGCAAAAACATTTCCTTAAACATAAATTTTAAATCTTTGATTCACGACATACAACAACAACTAGAACAACAACATACCCAGTGAAATTTCACAAGTGGGGTTCGGAGAGGGTAAAATGTATGCAGACCTTACCTCAACCTCATAGAGATAGAGACGTTATTTCTGGAAAAACTTCATCTCAATAATTAAGCCCCATAAGCACAAAACACTGGATATGGAAAAAAGGGAAAGGAAAAGAAAAAAAGAACGAAAGATTAATTATGAAAAGTAAATGGTAGTATGTAAATATGATAAAATTAACAAATTAACAAATATAAGACGGATAAATACAACATAGGATATAAAGACATGACTAGTCCTACTAACCTGCTAGAACACAAGGCCAGACATCAACCTACCTCTACTAGCCTATTGACCTGCTACCCTAATACGCGACCTCCACTCCTTTCTATCTAAGGTCATGTCCTAGGTGAGATGAAGTTTCACCATATCTTATCTAATCATCTCACCCCAATACTTCTTTGGTCTACCTTTACTCCTCTGTATAGCCCCCAAATCTAACCTCTCACACCTCCTAATAGGAGGATTGGTACTTCTTCTCTATGCATGTCCAAACCATCACAGTCTCGCTTCCCTCATCTTGTCATCCACAGGGGTCACCTTTAATTTATCCTGAATGGTTTTATTTCTAATCTTATAACTCCTAGTATGTCCTCACATCCATCTCAATATCCTCATCTCCATAACCTGCATCTTCTGAACATATAAGTTATTTATTGGTCAGCATTCCACCCCATAGAACAAAGATGGTCTAACTACCATTCTGTAAAACTTACCTTTAAGTTTAGGTGGTATCTTCTTGTCATACAATACTCTATAGGCCAGTCTCCATTTTGTCTATTCAGCCAATGCGATGTGTAACATCATCATCGATATCGCTATTACTCTAGATGATGGACCTAAGATACTTATAGTTTTCTCTCTTGGGAATAGAATGAGTGGCAAGCCTCACATCACCATCTTGTTCATCCCTCACAACACTGAATTTGCACTCCAAATATTCTATTTTTGTCCTGCTCAGTTTGAACCCTTTGGATTCCAACGCAAGTCTCCAAACCTCCAATCTATTATTAACTTTAGCCCCAGTCTCATCAATCAGTAATATATCATCCGCAAATAGCATACACCATGGAACCTCCTCCTGCATAGACCATGCCGGCTCATCCATTACTAAGGATAAAAGAAAAGAGCTCAACCCAGATCCTTGATGAAGTCCCATCTTAATAGGAAAATATGTAGAGTGTACTCCCACCATTCTTACCTGAGTTTTGGCTCCATTGTACATGTTCTTTATCACCCTAATATACACTATTAGAACACCTTTCACCTCTAAATGCCTCCAAAATTTTATTACTTATTATTCTAAGTTTTTTCTAGGACCCCTTTATCATGTACATAAGAAAAAAAATATCTACCAACATTAATTTTCGATGTAATTTCATCTTACAATATATCTTAGGAATCCTTAATCTTTTAAGATTAGAGTTCTTATTATATAACCATTTAAGGGTTTTTTTCCCTTGAATAAAGAATGCTCCCAACTAATTCATATCACCAGTATAAATGAATTTTCAAGGTAGTAACTAAAAAAATACAAGCTTGCACTACTTTATGAAAATACGAACCCAACCATATACCAGTTATAAGAGTTCAATAGTATGCCACTTAAAAATGTTTTGATTATAAATTCACTGAAGTTTTTAAATTTATTTTACTCATGAGATGAAATGTTATATTGACCTTCATTCAAACAAAACAACAAGTAATCTTTTTTTATAACATAAACAAACTCTCTTCTCAGTCTAAGTTCAGTATCAAATAACAACAACAACATACCTCATGAAATACCATAAGTGGGGTCTGGGGAGGGTAAAAATGTATGTAGACCTTTCCACTACCTCATAGATATAGGAGGCTATCTTCGAAAGACTTTCATCTCAGAAATACCATCTCCAAAAGCAGAAAATACTATATATGAACAAAATAACTAGAATGGAAAGCAAATCATAATTTAAAAAGGCAATAAGAGTAACAAAATAAATGATGAACAAGAACAACACAATATATAAAGACATGGCTAGCTCTACTAACCTACTGTATCACAAGGGCAAGCATCACCATACCCCTATGAACCGTCTAACCTTCTACCTTAATATATGATCTTCACTACTTTCTATCTAAGATCACGTCCTCAGTGATATGAAGGTGCTATATATCCTGTCTAATCAGCTTCCCCCAATACCTTTTTTGTCTACCTCTATCCCTCTATGTAACCACTAAACCTAATCACTCGCACCTCCTAATTGGAGCAGCACAACTTCTTCTCTACACATGCCCAAATCATCGTAGTATCTCTTCTCTCATATAGTCTATAACAGAGGATACCCCTAACTTCCCCTAAATGATCTCACTCCAAATCTTATCCACCCTGGTATGTCCACACATCCATCCTAACATCCTCATCTCCACAACCTATATCTTTTTAACATGTGATATTTTGATTGGCCAGCACTTCACCCCATATAGCAAAGATAGTCTAACCATCATTCTATAAAATTTACCTTCAAGTTTGGGTAGTATCTTCTTATCACAAAATACTCTAGAGGCAAGCCTCAATTTTATTTATGCTACCCCTATACGATGTGTGACATCATTGTCAATATCTCCACTACTTTAGATGATGCACCCAAGATATTTAAAGTTTTCTCTCTTGCGAATAGATTGAGCCAAAAGCTTCACTTCAACATCTACTTCATCCCTCAGAACACTGAATTTGTATACCAAATATTTTATTTTTGTCCTGCTCCGTTTGAACCCTTTGAATACTAAAGTATGTCTCCAAACCT
Source organism: Solanum virginianum (assembly GCA_000787875.1). Classification (NCBI taxonomy): domain Eukaryota; kingdom Viridiplantae; phylum Streptophyta; class Magnoliopsida; order Solanales; family Solanaceae; genus Solanum; species Solanum virginianum. Next base: position 2,685 of record DF361171.1, on the reverse strand, counting down.
CCAACCTATCATTAACCTTCTCCCAAGTCTCACTAACTAATACTATGTCATCTACAAATAGCATACACCATGGAACTTCCTCCTGAATAGACCATGTCAAATCATCTATTATTAAAGCAAAAAGAAAAGGGCCTAACACAGATCCTCGATGAAGTCCTATCTCAACATGAAAATACTCAAAGCCTCCTCTAATAGTTCTTACCTGAGTTTTGGCTCCATTATACATATTCTTTATCACCATAATATAAACCATTGCAACAACTTTCGCCTCTAGACACCTCCATAGGACATCCCTTAAAACTTTTCATAGGTCTTCTCAAGATCAATGAACACCATATGAAGGTCCCTCTTTATTTCTCTATGTTTCTCTACTTGTCTCCAAACAAGACAAATTGTCTAAGTAGTCAATCATCCCGACATGAAATCAAACTGATTTTTTAAAAAATATATCCTTTTCTCACCCTCATCTCCACTACTTTCTCAGACCTTCATAGCGTATCTAAGCTATTTAATACCCTGTAATTATTATAGTTTTGAATATCACCCTTGTTCTTGTACAATGGAATGACTGTACTCCTCCTTCATTCATCTTAGCAATCTTCAGAATAACATTAAGAAACCTAGTAAGTCACTCCACACCATCCTTGATCGTGCTCTTCTAAAATTTTGTCAAAATCTCATCGAGTCCGATTACTCTCCCTCTGTCCATCCTACTAATAGCACATTTAACATCCTCTGTGCTGAAACATCTACAGTAACCAAAATCCAATGACTATAGGTATGCGCAAAATCACCCAGATTAATATCTAGTTCCCTTTTTTCATTTAAAAGTTTATGAAATGAAGCTATCCATCTTTCCTTAATGGAAGCCTCATACACTAGCACCTCACCCTCCTCATCTTTTATGCACCTCACTTAGTCCAAGTCGCAAGCTTTTCTCTCTCTCTCTTTCGCTAGCCTATACAATCTCTTGTCCCAACCTTTTTCACCTAATTCAGCATACAAGCATTCAAACGTTGTTGCGTTAGAAATCATGACCACCTTCTTCGCTTCTATCTTCACCGTCTTATAGAGATTCTTAAGCCTTTATTTTTCATCCATATCCATACACTCAACCACCTTGTTATAGGCAGTTTTCTCAGCTTTTACATTGCCTTAAACGTCTATTTTCCACCACCATTCACCTTGATATCTACCAAAGGTCTCTCTCGATACCCCTATTACCTCGGTAGCTACTTTTCTAATGTAAGTAGCAATAGTGTCCCACATGGTGTTCACATCTCTGCTACTACTCCAAGCCCCCAAAATACTCAACTTTTCCCCCATCTCTCAAAAGGAAAAGAGTCAAGTCTCCCTATCTAATCCTCAGTTGGGCATAAATAGCCCTTTTCCTATTATTCCTCTTAATCTCTATATCCATCACTAGTAGCCTATATTGAGTGGAAACATTTTCACTTGGAATAACCTTGAAATTCTTACGAAGGCTTCTACACCCTTCTAAAGGACTAAGTAATCAATTTGAGTCTTAGCTACACTACTATAAAAAGTAATCAAGTGATTTTTCCTCTTCAAAAAATATGAGTTAGGAATATGCAATTCATAGGCTTTAGCAAAATCCAAAAGAGATGTCCCACCTCTATTCCTTTCCCCAGAACTAAAACCTCCATGAACATTGTCAAAACCACTTGAAGATGTACTCCCATTAAAATCTCCCCAAATGACAATTTTTTATGTGCCGAGTTATCACCACCCAAGCCTAGGGCTTAGACGTGACACGGCGAATGGACTTTGAAAGCTTCTACAGGATCCAAGATTTTCTACATACCATTGTCACGATCCAAGCTTAGGGTCTAGATGTGACACGGCGAATGGAGAACCCGAAAGAACCCCAAACAAGCCTCTTAACTTATCATTACACATCATTGGTCGCGAAAGCATATAAAAGACATAAAGAGTAAGAATAGGGGCGAAGGGGCTAAGGGAAAAGCTTGCATACCATTATAATCAAGAGATAAAGAGTCAAAGCTCAAATTATGGATACAAAGCATGTCCATCAAACATCTCTAACACTTAGATAAGAGCGGGGGACAAGACAAAGTAACCGGGCTCACCTCATAGTCAAAATAAACAATAAAGAAGAATGTGTTAATACATAATAAGAACAACATAAACCAAGGTCCCCGAAGTGGAGGACTCACTAACTAGCTTGAGTAGTACCAAACTAGCCACGTGGAGGAGAAGGAGGATGATCAACTTGGGCTTTGATTCCTACATGGTGATATCGTGTAGGCAAGAGTATGGATTAGTATGTTTGAGTGTACTAAGTATGTAGGATGCAATACAATAAGAGATAAACATCATAATCAAAATGCATAACAATAGGCAATACACAAAATATAACAATATGGCATGTATGGACAATGCATAAGTAAAATATGCTTAAGTAACACATGTTCATATAGGATATCATATGTATAGTAGAAACCAAGCTAGCTTTCCAAAGTACAAACCCCTTGGTAGTTTAGTGATAATGCCACCCCATCACTTAGGTGGTAAGGTACAAACCCCTCACTAGGTTGACAAGTACAAACCACCATCTAGGTTGATGATGATGCCACCCCACCACCCTGGTAGTAAAGTACAAATCTCTCACTAGGTTAATGAGTATGAACCCCCATCTAGGTT
>DF361172.1:31764-42498 GCA_000787875.1 Solanum virginianum | reverse complement strand
AATTTTTGATGGTCCCTTTGAGTCTAGAATATTAAATTTTAGAAGGTAGCATATACAGTTTGTATGTACGGAGTTTTTTGAAAAATCCTCAAGGTCCGATCGAAGACTTAGAACTTTTCCAAAATCTGATATCTGGTGCCAGTGGTTTACTCATCGCTTTCGCGACACCCTTCTCCACATTCATGATGAGGAACCTTGTACTCTCCTTGATCGCTATAGGAGGTTCGACGATCACGGTAGTTTGTTTATTTGTGCTTCGCGATCATGACCCTCATCATGTAATTGCAAAGAACTAAGTTTTTCATTCTCCCCAATTGTGAAGGTGTGAGTTTTTCATTCTCCGCAATCGCAATAGGGGGTTCTGTGATCGCGGTATTTTGTTTATTTGTGCTTCTTGATCGCGACCCTCATCTTGCAATCGCAAATATATGATTTTTTCATTCTCCACAAGTTAAAGGTGTGAGTTTTTTTGTTCTCCGTAATCTTAGAGGTAGCGATCGTGATCGTGAAGGTCATTAAATGACTAAAGAGCAGTAACATTGGGCAGAACCCCCATTGTTTTCATTTTTAAAGTAGTTGAGCTCAAGCGGGCAATTTTAGGTGAAGGTTTCTTGAAGAATTTACTGGATAAGTTATTCTTAACTAAAATCTTTTATATTTCATCGATTACATTGATATTTTAACTTATAATTCTTAGATTTCAACCCTAAATCTCATGGTTTTCAAAAGCTCCTATTTTGAAAAAATTGGTGATTTCTACTTGGGTTCTTACCCAAATTTTATGGAATTTTCACTCATGAGTTCTATTTTTCACATAGAACATGATTTTATACTCAATTTCGGATTCAATGTTTTTGAAATTAATTAATTTTTGGATGATTTTATCCCCGATCCCTAATTATGATAATATGGGTATTGTTGCTTTCCTAGCACACACAAGTGTGTATGGTCTACTCAAGTAATATAATAGCTCTAAAAGAGCTGAGATATCGAACCCAAAGGACTTCAAGTAACTATAAATTATTATCAAAAGAAGACTATACAATGTGTGTTCTTAAGAAAAAGATGATTATTATTAATTTCTACTCAAATGTTAAAATTAAGCTACTACTAAGATCAAATGTTTGTTGAGAGATTTCAAATTAAGCAAGATTCCAGTATTGTCACCGTTTTATCATATGCTCTAGCCTCAATTTTTAAGATTATTCATGGATTTTCTTATTACTACCAAGCATGGTCTCTAACCTCTACCATCCTATTCTCATTGATAGCCTAACTATATTGTTGAGCGAGGATAGGCATGATGGATGAAAATGCATTAAAGTTATTTTCTTGTTTTGTAACCAATCAAGGTGTATGGGTAGGTGTTACAAGTCTCCCATACACAAATTCATCCTAGTATCCTAGAACAAATAAGCTCTCTATACCATGTGTTCTATCCCTTTCAACATCTCTTGAATCCAAGGTAGACAACAAATGTATTTCACGGTTGACCAGACTATGAAATATAGATAAAAGGAATATAGGAGTAATTATGCGAAAACCCATGCATAAATCATAAAAATCAAAGTCTAGAACAGAGTCTATGGTTACAATCTTAGAATATGGGAAATTAGCCACTCATTGTTTGTATCAAACACAAGATTAGTCTAAGAGACATTCAAAGAATAACTTAAAAGAAGAAATGATGAAACAATTAACCCTAAGTTAAAGTTCCTCATCTCTTCTCTCATTTCTAGCAAAAATTAGATAAAGAAATAATGACTAAAAGTTGTATTTATATAACGACTTGGCCCAATACTCTGAAGTATTTTTCGCTCTTAGGCCTAGACCATCACGTATTTGTACCTTTTGGATCACCCCAAAAGTGTAATGACTCGGGTGTTGTATGATATCATTGAAACTTGAGAATTTCTTTTCAGATAAAATTTGGACCAAGTGTCATCTCCAATGAGACCACATGGCCAGTGTGAGGTCACACGAGCCGTGTGGCCTCCAGTGAGGTAATACTTGGCCTTAATTTTGAGTGTTGGCCCTTGGTATGGAGTTACAAGATAAGGAATACCACACTAGCACCCCACACGTTCACATCTATTTTAGTGATGCAAGCTCGAGCATCAGTTATCACTTATCGTTCGAGACAGTGCAACTACTATTCGGAGGCAAAGGTGAGCATACAATGTCCTGATCATTGTAGTCTCCTTCTATTTATATCTTTTTATGTGGCTCTACTTTTGTATTTGAGGCAGGTCTATTTTAGTTATGTATATTTGTATATTTTGGTTCACTTTTGTGACTTGTACTCTTTTAATGGCTACATACTTATGATTTCCTGGTTCTGGGAGGGATTTTGTTGTATTTATATATTTTGGCTTTATTTGTATTTTTTCTACTACCATTTTTGTTATTATTGCTATTTGTTGTTGTTGTTAAATAGAGTTTTTAAAGGCTTAAAGTTAAAAATTTTGAGTTTTGTGTTCATCTTGAGTTTCAAGTGTTAGAATGCAATTCCGTCAATTCCATCAACTCTGAAATGCTAAAACTAATATAGGAGAACTTACATAACTGAATTCAGAGTTAAAATGGAGATTTTAAACTCAAAGTTGCATTTTTAGTTCATTTTGGATCTTGGTTTGATTGTGGTCAACATTTGAAATTCGAACGCTCGAATCAAAAATCTGTCAGTTCCAGTAGTTCCAGATGGTTAAACTAACACTAGAAATGATTTATTATAAATTTTAGAGTTTTTGAGGTTATTTTGGGTATTTGAGTCCTAAGCTAGTTTAAACGTTCTTCGATTCTGGGTTGAGAAGATCTCGGAAGCGAATTCTGATAGCTCCATTGAGTCTAAAACGTTGTTTCTAGTAGGATTATATGTTTAATTTGTGTTCACGAGGTTCCAAACGAATCTCAAGGGTCCATTTCAAAACTTTTCGTGTTGCGTAATTGTTGTATCTAGTGCAACATACTTTGTACTCCGCATTCGTGGGGTTCCCTCCACGTTTACAGAGTGTGAGATCATTTGATCTCCGCATTCGCAGTGTGTCCCCTTCACTGACCTTTGCGTTTGCGGAGCATTATTTATATATGAACAGTGTTCTTTTTTAAAATATCAGGATTAGCCATTTTCCACCATTTTCAAACTTCCAAGCTTCCATTTTGAGAGAATCTTCCAGGTGTTTCAAGGCAAATCTATTGGTTACTATTTTATAACCTATTTATTCAATTTTCATTGATTAAACTATGTTTTTAACTTATAATTTGATGTTTTTAATTGAGGAATTTGGGAATTTTTCGGACTTTGATTTTTTATGATAATTTGATGATATCTATCTCATTTAACTCCATTTTCGAAACTATTTTCACCATTGAAGTCGTTATTACATGGGAATGTTTTCATGTATTAAATTTTAGATTTTAGCTAATTTTTCTGGCATGGGATTTTTGACCATTTTACCTTTTTCATCCGAATTGATTGATTTTAGTGTCATTAGATTCGTATGTGATTGTGATGCTATATTTAAATAGATTATGATGATTTGGATTATCATGGAAGGGAAAAAGCCATGGATTTGACTTGATTCGCAAAAATTAGTTCATTTTTTTTAAAAAAATTATCTTAGCGGAGAATATTAATCTCTAATTATGGAATCAACTGCAGATTTAAGGAGGCAAAAAAGGAGTCCATTAAGTGCATCATGGGTTATTTTTTTTTTTTAATGATGTATTTATTTTTGGAAAGGTTCCAATAAAACTGATTAACCAAAAATGTATAATATTGATTCAAATTATAATTATTTTGCATTTATTAAAGTAGTAAAAAATAATGACAAAAAAATTAGAGAAATAAACATTATATTGTAAATAACGGGAGGTTAGTGTGCTCAAGTCAAATCCAATGGGAGATTTTTGAAAATATTCTTAAATTTTTTCTTTTTAAACTCTGAAATGTAGTAGTCATTCTTTTTTTAAAAAAAAAAAAAGGTATAGTCATTTTCAAAACTGAAAAAAAGTTATATTGGTTATATAATCAACTTAAAACATTTGTATTATAAAATTCAATAAAGATCAATCTTTTATTTTTCACTAAAAAGGAAAAATTGTCCCTACAAGGGCTCAAAGCAAAAGAGGATAACATTATTGTCACGATCCAACCCTATGGCCATGACTAGTGCCCTGATTGAGCACCCAAACACGATCACGAAGCTGAGTTATAAACAGATGGTTTATACCGTCACAAATATCAAACCCTGCACCTAACAGAAGTCGACAAGGCTATGTTTTAAATATATAAATTTAACAAAGATTTTGGCAAAGTATCTTTATTTTACGAACTGTCCAAATAACCCTGCACTCAGAAAATACCGACAAGGCCACACAGAGCCAACAAACACAATATATATATATATACGAGCCGACAAGGCTGCCCAACAAACACATCATACGAGTCAAATCGAACGGACTGGGCAAAAACTGTACGTCAGTACCTGCGGGCATGAAAAGCAGCCCCCGAAAAAGGGGGGTAAATACGAAATACGTACTGAGTATGCAAAGCAGAATGTATAGAGCATAAATCTGGGTAATAACCAAAACAGAAGTATGGAAGGCAAATACATATCCAATAATATTAAAATATTTACTTTCAAAATATAAATCATGCATAGGGCACAAGAACTATGGTCGCCCGCCCGTCAATGGCGCCATAACATAGCATAACACCAGAAAGTTCCAAATCTCCAAATTTCTGTCACATATCATAACACGGCATGACGCCGAACACAGCATAACACCCAATCACAACATAACACCAAACAAAAACGGAACCCGACCCTTGGGCGAGGCTCGATGAACCGTAAACACAGCATAACATCGGAGTATATCATAGTGCACACGACAGCCAACCAGCTCAGGAACCGGCGAACGATATCATAGTAGGCACGAGTGGAGTAGTGAGTAATCATATGCATAAAATCATCATCATAAAGCCAAAAGATAAGTAAAGTAGTCATATTTGAAATCGGAATAACAATTGTTACATATTCTTTCAAACGTTACCAAATACATAAAAGGGCATCGCGGGACCCACAAATGGTGGAGACTCGAGCTGGCCTAGTCTATGGAAAACATACTCATCCTAGAACATACAAACTCTTACGAGAAATTTCAAAGCAATCCAAGCTTTTTTGTAAAGTTATGGACCTTTGTAGTTTTAAAATCGTTAAAGAATAACTTCTTTCAAAACTAATCAAATTTCACATATTCTCTGCAACTTATGAATTCCAAAGACATAAGAATCAATGTTATGACATGTTAACACAAGAATACCAAGAAACAAATATGGATCATAAATATGCTCGAATTACGAGAATAGAGTTTCCTCGAGGCTCACATCATGACCTATTTTAACTAAGACGTGCCGAAAAAGTACTTAGAGACCTCAATATAGGGGGTTTGCATCAACAAATAATTTTTGAAAAGGCTAGAAATGATTTCCCAATATCTCTTGTGGTTGGCCGAAAGTTTCATGAAGGTTTTCCTAACTTCTTGTGTTTTTTTTCTAAGTGTTGGTTGAAATGTGAAAATGAAGGGATCATCTTATATATAGAGAAAAAGACTAGATAAGTATCCATGGCCCACTTACTTTTCTTTGGGCATTAAATCCCAACTTTGCCCTTAATCCTACAAAAATTTGGGCAGCATTTCCCCTGAAAATAGGCCACCCCGAGAATTCAACTTAGCCCAATCAATCAACAATAACTGTCCATGGCCCACTTCTTGTGTTGTTCCAATTAAATATTAACACAAACTTGAGTGGGCCCTACCTAATTAATTCATGATTGCCAATTTTTAAAAATTCCACTTTTGGTCCTAAATTTTTCCTAATTATTTCAATGAAGGACATATGGATTCTAACATCCTCCCCCCTCAAAACATTCGTCCTTGAATGTTAACCAGCCTTATGAGTCATACAAACAATTTAGGGGGAGTTTCTTTTTCAGCTATCACAACAATATATTCATTGACCAACAATTGATTTATCCAACAACAAAGTCAAGCAAAGAATTAAATTACCTATAGGCACTGAAAACAAGTGAGGATACTTCTTTTTCATCTGCTTTTCAGCTTCCCAGTTTATTTTCTCTCGGTTATTGTTCTGCCACAGCAAATTATCTGTAGGCACTGAAAAAAAGTGAGGATGCTTCTTCTTCATCTGCTCTTTAGCTTCCTAGGTCATTTTCTCTCGGTTATTGTTCTGCCACAGCACTTTAACAGAAGCCACATCTTTATTTCGTAACTTTCTCACTTGATGATCTAATATGGCTACGGGCTGCTCTTCATAAAATAGTTCTTCTGCGACCTGGATATCATCCACAAGGAAGATCTTGGAAGGGTCGTCAATACATATACAGAGCCTAGAAACATGGAATACCGGGTGTACCGCTTCCAAATCAGCTGGCAGATCTAATTCATAGGCAATCTTGTCTATTCTATGGATAATCTGATATGGGCCAATCAATTAAGTCTCTCCAACATCAAACCAACCAATCGATGACCTACACTTTCTGCCATACAATGCCTCATAAGGTGTCATCTGAATACTGGAGTGGTAACTGCTATTATAAGCAAATTCAATAAGCGGCAAAAGATCATCCCAGCTACCTTTGAAATCAATAACACAGACCCGCAACATATCTTCTAATGTCGGAATAGTACTCTCGGTCTGTCTATCAGACTGGGGGTAGAATGCTGTACTGAGACTCACCTGTGTCCCCAAGCCTGCCTGAAATGATCTCCAGAAATTTACCGTGAACTGGGAACCTCTTTTGGAGATAATAGATATGGGAACACCATGAAGTCTCACAATCCCACTGATGTAAAGCCTAGCATAATCCTCAGCTGAGTAAGTAGTCCGAACCGGAAGAAACCATGAACTGGGCACCTCTGTTGGAGATAATACATATGGGAACACCATGAAGTCGCACAATCTCGTTGGTATAAAGCCTAGCATAATCTTCAGCTGAGTAGGTAGTCCGGATCGAAATAAAATGGGCTAATTTCATCAGCCGATCAACAATAACCCAAATGGAATCATACCTCCGTAGAGTGCAAGGTAAACCTGTAATAAAATCCATATTAATGATCTCCCACTTCCACGTTGATATTTTCATCTCCTGCAATAGCCTACGGGCTTTTGGTGCTCAATCTTAACCTGCTGACAATTCGGATACTGAGCGGTGGACTCTACTATGTCCCTTTTCATACCATCCCACCAATATAAACATATGAGATCATGCTACATCTTCGTCGACCCTGGGTGAAAAGAATAGCAGGCACAATGTGTCTCACCCATAATCTGTCACCACAAACCCGCAATATCATGTACATACAACCTGCCCTTGAGTAATAATGTCCCAGCGGAGGTAAGTTCAAACGGGGTATTTTCCTTTTCAAGTGATGTGTCTCTGTACTGAACCAGGATAGGATCCTGATACTGACGCAGCTTAATCTCTTCTGTAATGGAAGATTCAGCCATACCTCGAATAGAAAAATTAACATCTTCAGAATCCACCAAACGAACTCCAAGACTAGCCAGCTGATGAATATCGTGGACCATCTCTTTCCTCTCTAAAGGCATGTCAGCTAAACTACCCCATGGACTTCCGGCTAATTGCATTTGCCACAACACTACCTTTCCCAGGATGGTAGAGAATATCTATATCATAATATTTCAGTAACTCTAACCACCTCCGTTGTCGCAAGTTCAACTCCTTCTGTCTAAAGACGTACTGGAGGCTCTTATGATCGGTAGAAATATCAATGTGAACCCTATACAAATAATGTCTCCACATCTTCAAGGCCTGAATCACCGCAGCTAGCTCCAAATTGTGAGTAGGATAATTCTTTTCATGTTTCCAAAGCTGCCGAAAAACATAAGTTATCACCCTACCATGCTACATCCACACACATCCCTAACCCATACTAGAGACATCACAATAAATCACATACTCATCTGGACCCTCGGGAAGACTCAGGACTAGAGCCGTAATCAACTTCTCTTTCAGCAACTGGAAACTACGCTCACAAGCATCAGACCACTAGAATTTCACTCCCTTCTGAGTTAGCCTTGTCAAAGGCGCTGAAATGGAAGCAAATTTTTTTACAAATCTCCGATAATAACCAGCCAATCCCAGGAAGCTACATACCTCTGTCGGCATCGTAGGCCTAGGCTAATTCTTTACGACCTCAATCCTCTGGGAATCCACCCGGACGCTGTCAGCTCCTATAATATGCCCCATAAATGCCACTGAAGATAGCTAGAATTCACATTTAGAAAATTTAGCATATAATTTCTGGTGCCGAAGTGTGACAAGTACCGTCCTCAGATGATCCGCGTGCTCATCTTCTGACTATTTAGAAAATTTAGCATATAATTTCTGGTGCCGAAGTGTGTCGAGTACCATCCTCAAATGATTCGCATGCTCCTCTTCTGACCGAGAATAGACCAAAATGTCGTCAATAAACACGATCATGAACATATCCAAGAACGGTCTAAATACCCAATTCATAAGATCCATGAATATTGCCGGAGCATTCGTCAGCCTAAAAGACATAACTCTGAATTCATAATGCCCATACCAGGTCCTGAACGCTGTCTTGGGATTATCCTCCTCTCGTACTGACACCTGATGGTAACCCAACCACAGGTCTATCTTCGAGAAATATTTAGCTATCTGCAACTATCAAACAAATCGTCAATCCTGGGGAGGAGGTATTTATTATTTATCATTACTCTATTCAACTGCTGATAATCAATGCACATCCGCAGCGATCTATCTTTCTTCCTTACAAATAATATCGAAGCTCCCTAGGGTGACGTACTAGGCCGAATAAAACCCTTCACTAATAGATCTCTCAACTATTTTTTCAATTTCTTTAATTCTGCTAGTGCCATTCTATACGAAGGAATAGAGATAGGCTGAGTGTCTGGCAGCAGACGTATAGCAAACTCTATCTCCCGCTCGAGAGGAAGACCTGGAAGCTCGTTTGGAAATACATCTGAGAATTCATTAATGACTGGGATTGACCGAAGAGTCAGTGCCTCTACCTCCAAATCACGTACACGGACCAGATGATAAATGTAACCTTTTTTGATCATTTTCTTGCTTGAGAATGGGATTGACTAAAGAGTCGGTGCCTCTGACTCCAAATCACGTACATGGACCAGATGATAAATGTAACCTTTTCTGATCATTTTTCTTGCTTTAAGGTATGAAATAAATTTACCCCTCGGTGATGCGGTATTACCTACCCACTCAATAACTGGTTCCCCCAGAAATCAGAAATGGACTATCTTCTTTTGACAATCAACATTAGAGAATACGGGCGATATCCATACCGGTCTGGGCTGCCATCACCAAGCAACTGTCGACATAATACTGGTCTAGCCCCACTATATACCGGTGTATCCGGTCAGTCATGCTCGCAACTTATATAGGCACATATCTGGCCAGCGAATCAAACTCCAAGCTATACTCCCTGACTGGCCTGCCCCGCTGCTTTAATAGTAGAAATCTGTCTACACTAGCTCACCTGACCTCCAGAGGCAGAAAATGGGCCAGAAAAGCCTCAATAAACTCGTCCCGAATGGCTGGGGAGGCACCCTCACCGCTGGACAGCATCCACGACTCATACCAATTAGCTGCTACGTCGTGCAGCCGACAATTAGCTAAAGACTTTTCTTTGGGCATTAAATCCCACCACGACTCATACCAATTAGCTGCTACGTCGTGCAGCCGGTAGGATGCCAGCTTAACTGCTCTGTCTTAAATGCACTAATCAATCGCAGGGTCTGCTGTATTTGTCGAACAAACTCATGAGGGTCCTCTGCGGGCTTAGACCCGAAGAACTCAAGTGGGCTATATATCAGAAAATCACGAGCCCTCGAACTGCCACGGCGGCCTACCTGATCACCGCCTACGCCCTGTCTATGGGCCTGTTCTGACACTAGTTGGGTCAATAGCTGGACCGCCTCTCGTATGTTCCAAATCTCTGTACCTAGCTAAGGTACTGGAGGCTCAGGTACTCGAACCTCGGGAGCTGGTGGTGTAGTCGAACTAGCTGTCGGGGGTACAAAATTAGGCTCGCTCTGGGTACGAACCCTAGTAGTCACCCGGGCTCGACTGGTCTCACCTATCACTGCAAACTTGTTCGTCTGGCAGCTATGGTCTTTCTCGAAGGCATCACTGAAAATAACACACACACCGATAAACAAGACTCTACTAGACACGGTCTGTGGATATTCCGAGGACAAACCGCTCTGATATCACTTCTGTCACGAACCAACCCCATGGCCGTGACTAGTGCCCGGATTGGGCACCCAAACACAATCACAAAGCCGAGTTACAAATAGATGGCTTATACCGTCACATATATCAAACCCTGTACCTAACAGAAGTCAACAAGGCTATGTTTCAAATATATAAATTTAACAAAGATTTTGGCAGAGTATCCTTTGTTTTACGGACAGTCCATATAACCCTGCACTCAAAAAATACCGACAAGGCCACACAGAGCTAACAAACACAACATATATACATATGCGGGCCGACAAGATCACCAGAGAGGGTAAGGGCGCCCAACAAACACATCATACGAGTCAAATCAAATGAACTGGGCACAACCCACACACATATATCCACAGACATCTACAAAAACTAACAGAATTATAAGACA
>DF361172.1:7371-31676 GCA_000787875.1 Solanum virginianum | reverse complement strand
AAGATAGGGCCCCGCCGTACCCTCGAATAAATATATACAAGAAAACAAGCGAGGGTATGTACCAAAGATAGGCTCCAAAGTAGGGGGAGCACTCCAAATAGCATAAGGGTATCCTAAGCTGGTGGGTCACCAAACTGTACGCCAGTACCTGCGGGCATGAAACGCAGCCCCCGATGAAGGAGGTTCAATACGAAATACGTACTGAGTATGCAAAGCAGAATGTACAGAGCATAAATCTGGGTAATAATCGAAACAGAAGTATGGAAGGCAAATGCAAATCCAAAAATATTAAAATGTTTGCTTTCAAAATACAAATCATGCATAGGGCATAGGAACTATGGTTGCCCGCCCGTCAATGGCACCATAACACTAGAAAGTCACAAATCTCTGAATCTCCATCACATATCATAACACGGCATGACGCCGAACACAACATAACACCCAATCCCAGCATAACGCCAAACAAAAGTGGAACCTGGCCCTTGGGTGAGGCTCAGTGAACCGTAAACACCGCATAACACTGGAGTATATCATAGTGCGCACGACAACCAACCAGCCCAGGAATCGGCGAACGATATCATAGTAGGCACGAGTGGAATAGTGAGTAATCATATGCATAAAATCATCATCATCATCATAAATCCAAAAGATAAGTAAAATAGTCATATTTAAAATCGAAATAACAATTATTACATATTCTTTCAAATATTATCGAAATACATAAAAGGGCATCGCGGGACCCACGAATAGTGGAGACCCAAGCTGGCCTAGTCTATGAAAAATATACTCATCCTAGATTATACAAACACTTACGAGAAATTTCAAAGCAATCCGAGCTTTTCTATAAACGTTATGGACATTTGTAGTTTTAAAATCGTTAAAGAATAACTTCTTTCTAAACTAATCAAATTTCACATATCCTTTGCAACTTATGAATTCCAAAGACATAAGAATCAATGTTATGACATGTTAACACAAGAATACCAAGAAATAAATACGGATCATAAACATGTTTGGATTACGAGAATAGAGTTTCCTTGAGGCTCATATCATGACCTATTTTAACTAAGAAATGTCGAAAAGAAAGGTTGCTTTACATACCTCAAATGCTTTTCAATATAATCCAAATGCAAGTTAAATCCAACTTATACTTTGAACTGCCCTAAGTCTACAAACAAGTCATAAAATGTACTCACTTCCAACATTTCATATTTCATGATTTTCCTCCATTTTAACATACTACAACATGCTTATAACCTTTATAACACATAAAATAAAATCAAATCTTACCTTTTCTCTTCAACTCCACAAATGGGCTAGGGTTTTCAAAAGTGGGAAAATAGAGGGCTAATCGCTCCAACGACACTTCAACGCAACTTAAGGACCTCAATATAGGGGGTTTGCATCAACAAATAATTTTTGGAAAGGCTAGAAATGATTTCTCAATTTCTCTTAGGCTTGGCCGAAAGTTTCATGAAGATTTTCCCAACTTCTTGTGTTTTTTTTATAAGTGTTGGTTGAAATGTGAAAATGAAGGGATTATCTTATATATGTAGAGCAAGACTAGACAAGTGTCCATGGCCCACTTCTTGTATTGTTCCAATTAAATATTAACACAAATTTGGATGGGCCCCAGCTAATTAATTCATGATTGCCAACTTCCAAAATTTTCAATTTTGGTCCCAAACTTTTCCTAATTGTTCCAATGAAGGACATATGGGTTCTAACAATTATCTTGTAAAGATGAATTTCTTTAGTTAACAAATAATGAAAATCAATACTGTAAAAAAGTGAAAAAAATTAAAACTCAATATATACCCTCACCTATCTGTCCAAACAAATCAAGATCAAAATTAGGTGATATCAAATTATATTTTTCAAAAGTTGATGCCAGATAGATTATGGATTCACACACTAGTCTAATTGACTCTTTTTTTCCTGTATTTTTCCTTGTTCGTGTTTTTATGAGTTTGAAATTTTGATGTTTTATATAGGGTAGGTTTATGTGATTAGGTTGAAAATAGAAAATAAGGCTATACGAGGCAGAGCGGGTATATTGAAGTCTTAGCATATTTATATGGATTTGACCTTACTCATCCCATCCCATTTGTCATCTTAATCAAAGCTAAAATGAACGGTAGTTAAGTAAAATCAAGAATTAAATTTTACTTAGAGAAGAGTATATTTTTTGTTGGTCTTTCAGCAACCGCCTACTTCTAGTGATGAATCAATCTAATGGCGGTCGAAAAGTAAAAAGGGGAACAAGGATGAAAAAAATTTTGACAAAAAAAAATGAAACAAAAAATAGCAAAACAAAAAATAAAAAGAGAAGAAAATGAAAAGTAGACCTTGGGTGATTGCGTGGTGGTGCTGATGCTCTTGGAGAAATGAGACAAGGGAGGACTTGCAGGTGATTTGAAATCAGATGCCTTATTCAGAGAATTGTTAACTTTAGGTTTAAATGAGATGGCCTTCTTCAATTTGCACCATACCACCGACATTCTTGTTCTTTTCTTTTCAGGGAGATGAGAAGCAAAAATAGAAAGAGCGCAAGTGAATTGAAATGTTGATGGCTTCTATATATATACTCAAAAGTAGAGCTTAGGTGATGAATAAAGATAGAAATGAAGTAAATTTAGAGATAGTTTATTTAATGTTATATATATTTTATGATATTTATGTGTCACTCTGTTCAATAATTTAAAGAAGAACCTTCAGAAACAATTAATTTTTTAAACAAAATGATCAAGATCTCATACACACACACATCACACACTAGTTTCTCTACATGTGCGTTGCACACGCATATTAAATTATATAGTACAGGATTTAGTATACACTAAATTATTATTTGGATAAAATAAATAAAACTTTTGTAAATAATTTAATATATATTTTCGGGCAAAGCACAATCATATAATAATATTATCATTATATTAGACGAGATACATTTCTTGAAATAGTTTTATAATACAATATTAGAAGTAGTACAAAATACTTTTCCTTCTACCTAGGACACAATGAAATCATCTAACAATTTACTATCTATATAATTTTATTTTTGATAAATTTTATTGTCGAGAAATAGAGAAAGATTTTTTTGTTGTTATTGTTGGCGCTAACAATTAGTGGGAAAAAATAAACAAAACATTATATGATGCAGAGGCAGGTACTAGAGATCATCAACAGGCGCACCGTTGAGGATCTGAGCATTTCAGCTGAGTTGGTGAGTCTCCCTTACTTCGGAGGATCATTGCATTTATTTTCATCTTCCTTATTAGTGTTAGACTTGAGATAGTTTTACTTTATTTTGAGGTAGTCATGGGTTTGCCATTGACACCACTTAATAGTGATAGAGCATTCATAGACTAGAGTTGAGTATTGATGTTGAGATCTATTGAGCTAGTTTCTCTTCTACTATCCATTTTACCTATATTATTTGAGACTAGATTGCCTATTGATATCTTTAGACTTCCGTTGATAGATAGAGTTTATTGAATGAATAAATGTGAGGAGGCCAAGTAATTCGTTTGGGGACTAGCAATAATCTTTGAGTGTCGGTGACGTCTAAAGTACTCTCCCGGGGCATGAGAGATGTTATGATACTTTTTTGGGTAGTGTGATAGTGTGGTGAGGTGAAGTGATTTGGAGCATGCGTGATCAACCTTCAGGTAGGCTACGACTTTCTTTCTTTTAGATTGAGTTTGGATATGTGATTGTATTTGGACTTGCATGAATATTGAGATGGGGAGCTAGTTCGGCATGCTAAATTGATAGAATTCTCTATTTTTAGATGGTTTTTGGGTTCAAAAAGTGTTGAATTGCTAGTCTTGATCATTATTGCCCTATGGTTTGTTTTATATTTGCTTTCTGCTAAATTTTCAAGTATGTTTGGCCTTAGTATATGCTTATAGGCTAGTAATGTGAGCTAAAAAAATATATTTTTAGTCATTGTTTATTTCATATTTAATATTTTTATTTTTTTTTTTGAGCATAAATTTTATGAATTGTATTAAATTGTGTAATTTATTTGTAGGATTAAATTAACATGAAAATGTAGAGATTTAAAGCTCAAATAAATTAAAAAAAAAGAATACAAAAGGAAAACCACGAACAGCTTAATAAATTTAATCGAATATAATAATATACAGATTATGTTATGCGCATAAGGTAATTGCAAGTCAATTGCGATTTGTAGAGAGGCTGCCACATGGCAGCTAACACGTGGACAGTAACAATTTTGTTGAAGGCGGCCACAGCAATGCACGGATCAAGTTTTCTTTAGAATTTGGTTTCTCAATTTGTTTTGGATTCAATTATATTATTTGAAGTTTTTTCTACACTTATAAATATTTCATAAAATAGGTTTTACATAACTTTTGATCTAGACAAAGATAGAAGCTGCCATGAAAGCCGAAGAATTTTGATTTCATCTTTTCTTCTATAATAATATTTATTTTTAACATTTATATTTGAATGATTTGTGATAATTTTTTCATGTCTATGTGGAGTTAAACTTCTCGTTCTAAAATTATGGTAGTTAATAAGATGATTGTTTAGTCATTATTAATTAAAAATATTTATTTATCATATTATTTGTTCTTATATTGCTTTTATCTATACTTCAGAGTCTGGCTAACTAGGGAGTAAATTAATTGTTTATTCTGGATTCGAGAGATGTTGGAATGAATAGAACACAGTAGTATAAGGAGTTTGTTTGACTAGGAAACTAGATTGATTCGTGTAAGGGAGACCTGTGACAACTACCCTTACACCTTGATAAAATATTAAAAGAAGCATCTCGACAGAAACTAGATTGATTCGTGTAAGGGAGACCTGTGACAACTACCCTTACACCTTGCTTGGTTCATAATATAGGAAGATAATGTTAAAGCACTTTTATTGATGTGTTTATCCCCGCTCAACGATGTAATTAGGCAGTCAATAACAATAGCCCGGCAGAGGCGTGCAACCCTGTTCAGGTAATTTTAACCCTGTGAATCAGCAACTAGATAATCAAATAATTTGATGAAATTGAGGCTAAACATGATTATTAGCTAAACCGTAATCTTAGATTGATTCATTCATTGATTGAGTAAACATATCTCTTTTGGTTAATTGTTCACTGCTTAAATAAATAATTAGAATTAATATAACTTAGTAAATAATTAATCGACAAGTTTTTTGGATTCGACATCCGGCTTCTGAAAAGAGCCACTATATTAGTTGGATTGACCACGTACACTTGCGTGTGCTAGAAAAGCAACAAGTTTTTGACATTACTGTAGACTTGAGATATTTTTAGAGCCGTTAAACATTATTACTACCCCCGACACCGTAGCCAGGAAGTAACTCAGCTATGGGGCCCTATCATCCATAATTTTCACATTATCCTATTTTGAAATTTCTAGCCACACTCTAGGACTATTCGGCAATGAATACAATTTTAGTTTGATTTTTCAACTGCATTGGAATACTTAGAGAATACAAAAGGTGATCTCAAAGAGTTATGGTAGATTTTGGATATGGAAACTTTCTGGCCGCTTACCTTGGATTCATTATACTTTAAATGGCATTAGCGAGAGGTTTTGCCGACAGTTCGAGGTTTGAGTTCTCTGCTTCCTACTACTGATTATTCATCCTCTTATAATGGAATCACCAAACGGAGTCGACATTCAGAGTCCGATCCCTTGGACTCCATCACTACTTCTACAGGTAGCAATATCCACGGTCCAAGGTTGGGGATCTGTGTTATCTCTTATAGAGCCTGATTTTTATTTATATATTTTTATGGAGACTCACCCAGGGTTCGAGGTTTTGGCTCTGTGCTTCCTCCCATTAAAGGCTTGAGAATATTGACACTTCTCGAATACTTTAGCTCTACTAGACTTCTTCATCATTAGTTTGTCTTTTCTGTGCACATGTCGGGTTTATGGGGGTTTGTTTGAACTTTTTTAATTTAAAGAGTTTGTTTGGAATTTTTTAATTTAACTTGCACATGAGTGTACTTTCTAGACTTATAAGGGTTCAATAAGGTTTAGTTACTCTAGGTCTTGTTTTGTTCTTTTACATTCGTGTGCGTATGCTTATTGTTTCTGTTCTTGACCATTATTTGTGTTTTATACTTGTGACTTCCAGTTTCTAAGAGGGATTCCTTTGTATTTATGTATATTTTAGCTTTTTTCTATATTGAATTTGCTATTATTATTATTATTCTGATTGTTTAGTTTTCTGCCCATTTACCCATCACTAGCTGTTTTGGATTACTGGTTGACTTATCTACTAGTGGGTTATAGTAGGTGCCATCGTGACATGTATTCTGTATTTATTTTGTATCGATTGTACTCAAAATATAATAACTTGTAGTTTATATTTATTTTGCACCATCTGTATTCGAAATACAATGAATACAACTGTATTCATTTTTACTCTATATTTATTTTGTATCAATTGTATTCAAAATATAATAAATTATATTTTGTATTTATTTTGCATTATATTTTTTTTGTATCAATTGTATTTGAAATGCAATGAATACAACTGTATTCATCCTATCTTTGATTTGATACAAATATATTTGACATAGAGGATGAATGTGTATTTTATTCATATGAATACAAATATAATTGATACAAAAAATATAAAATATAGTTTTTCAAATACAATTGAAATAAAATACAAAACTCTCACATATATTTATTGAATACAATTGATGCATAATAAATTTTAATATATTTCTTCTTATTGGCAGAAGAATGAGAGGGTGAGAGACGAAAGGATAGGAGAAAGAGAGAAAGGGTCACATAAGAGAGGGTAGCAGAGAGGATGAGAGACAGGAGAGGAAAGGAGAGAGGAGAGAGGAGAGGGTGAGAAAGTAAATTAGGATATTTTTAATTTGCTATTTAAGTATAATATAGTTTATCCTAATTATATTGATAAATTATAGCTATTTTCAATAAATAAGTTGGAAATTTTGACTAGTATCTTAATTTTCAATAAATTATTATATGTACTTTTATCGAAAGAAATGAAATCATATTGATCATCTAGCTCTTGGATTTGCAATATTATACTTTAAGAAACAGATATATTTTGATAAAATATTAAAAGAAGCATCTCGACAGGTAATAATATATCATTAAAGTATGAATTGACCCATGAACCACAAAATTAAATGTATTTTCTGAATTATAAGTATGGACCAGGTTATAAGTTTGTGTAACAATAGGTTGTATATATGCATTAAAATTAGTTCCTAAGTGTGAAAACTTATAATTGTATATATGCATTAAAATTAGTTCCTAAGTGTGAAAAGTGTATTAGGTGTGAATTAGGATCATAAGGAACATCTAACATTAACTTGAACAGAAAGCTTCTTTGCCAATTGAGTTTTGATACAAAACTTTATTTTGGTCAATTTCAAATGTGCATCTTTCTTAGAATATGAAGAGTTATGTGTCACCTACTGTAATGATCTTGTCAGTTATTTTTGAGCTTATTAGTGAAAATTACTATTTTGCTCTATCGTAAATTTCTTTGGACCTACTTTGAATCAGTTGTGATGTTAGAATCGATAATTTGTGTTTAAAAGTGAAAAATGTGAGTTTTAGCATTTTTGAAAGGTTAGGTTGTTGAAAAAGTGAGTTTTTATATCATTTCAAGTTTTGGTTGTCTGAAAGGAAATTCATTGATTCCATTAGTTCCAGAACGTCTAATTTGATCTAGGAGAAGTGACAGAATCAATTTTGGAGTCCGTATGTGAATTTAAGGTCAAAAGTTGTATAAATGAGTTAAACACAGACTAAGTTTGAAATTGGTCAATATTTTGA
Source organism: Solanum virginianum (assembly GCA_000787875.1). Classification (NCBI taxonomy): domain Eukaryota; kingdom Viridiplantae; phylum Streptophyta; class Magnoliopsida; order Solanales; family Solanaceae; genus Solanum; species Solanum virginianum. The sequence continues at coordinate 23,847 of DF361172.1, read as the reverse complement.
GTTCGGAGGCTCGATTTGAAATTTCGCCAGTTCTAGATGGTGAAACTAACGCTAGAAATAGTCTCGTTGTAATTTTTGGAGTTTTTGAGGATAGTTGAGTGTTTTGAGTTTTAATTAGTTTTGATGAGCTTGTCGGGTACCATCGGTGTGGCTGACACTTGAAGAACCATTGTTGATTCCCCAAGAGAACCACCTGGCCTCATCGTCAGATCTTACTCAACAACAGAAGAATTATTGAAGTACGAGTCATTAATGAAGAAATAAAGCTCTTATTAAACAACCTTAATTGACCAAGTTTGAAAAAAAGAAATGAATGAACAATACTCAACAGATCTCTACTCGTGGTCCATGAAGCCTCTACCTCTAAACATCTAGATAGTACCATGAGAAGCCATGGCTACCTAACTGAGAAAAATTAGAAATAACCAATAAAATAAAAGAAAGGCTTCTCATAGCAAGGAGGCCTCGCCTACTCTGGAAACAAGAAAACTGAACCTCAACGATGCGCCTGCTAAAATCCTCTATTACCTGTATCTGCATCATTAGCGATGCAGGCCCAAATGGGTGTCAGTACATGGATTATACTAGTATGTAAAATAGCTCAAGAAAACAGATAAGGGTCAGACTCAAATCAATCGACAACTCATCTTCTCATAACTTAGCTCAAATAAATGATTCAAGTTTAAGGTTTGAAATCATGCTTTAAAATTAGACTCAATGTCTTATGCAATTCAGCTCAAAAATCATGATATGCTCAATCAAGTGTTGCTTGGAAGTTTCTCTAACCGACATAACTCTTCACCACTATGAATTTCGTGATGCACAACGAAGCAGACAGTGTTGTCATGCCCATCCTAAACTTGTCAAGGTAAAGGAAGTCAATCTCTCCCTCTCTCTCGAATCCAAAGAGAATGTCCATCTATTGGGACATGAGTCGCCAGAGTTAATTGCATGACTATCCTATGGTAGCAACGTAGTTCTGGGGTGTTTCCTCTTATCCAACTCGGTGTTACTCCTTCTAAGACTAAAATGTGCTCATGAACATCAACTCAAGCTCATCTCTTTGGCTCATCTCTTTGACTCAAAGATTAGCATTCAATGCAACTCAAGACTCCAACTCATATCATGCAAGACTCTTACTTTTACGGTCAGTTAATATCATATCAATCATGCTCAACACATAAGACATATTAGGTGCTCATCACGTGCATATGTAAAACAAGAAAATGTGCTTCTCATGCTCAACTTACTCTGCTTAGAAAGTTAGGTTCATGATCTCAATACAGTCAGCATACAGGAGACAATGAAATTTAGGATTAGGCTATCAAGCATACTATTAGTATTGTGATTTCATGAGGACTCAAACAAATGCAGGAAATTTAGAACTTAAAGTTCAGAATTTGTATCACTCGGTTATTACTCGCAAACTCAACTTAAGTAGACGAGGGGGTGCGTGGATGAACTCAATCCAATGTTTTAGGTAGCCTTACATACCTGGAATTTGGAAGAACAATCAATTTTCTATCGATCTTTGCGTTTGAACTCGAAACCCTCACTCTAGTCCTTCTCTCCTTAGCCCTAGCTTTTGCTAGAATAGAGTAGAAAGCTTAAGACTGGGTTATGAAACCTCTTTTTAGCAAAAAAAAAAAAAAAAGCAACCTATATTGGTCGTGGGTTAAGTCTAGGAGAGGTGGAGAAAAGTCCAGAATGCCCCTGGAAAGATTTAAAATTTTAAACTTCACTGATACAGTTGGGTGGACCAGGTCCTTGACGCGGACCTGTCGCGCACCTGTACATTTTTTTTTCAAAATTTTTCAATCAATTTTCTAATCCCATAGAACTTGTAACAAACATGTACAACTTGAAAGTCCGCGATGAGTCTGCGACACGGACTTGTAACAGACATGTACAACTAAAGTAAGTTTTGCTGCCAGGTTTGGGGAGGCTTTTATGTATTTTCTCTTTTATTTATTAAAAATGGAGGTTGTTGTGTAATAGAAAAATGGAGCCTATGGTGCATGTTGTGACACATATAATAAAAATTGAGAAAATGATCAAAATAGTTCTTAATGTATTAGTAATGCTTTGTTTTGATCTTTAATATATTTTACTTGATTGAAATGATCCTTAATGTATAACAAAGGTGTTCATTTTGGTCTGTAATATATTTACTTGATTAAAATGGTCTTTAATGTATAACAAAAGGTGTTCATTTTAACCCCTTATCCTAGACCTAATTGATTTATAAAAGAAATATTAAATTTAACTGTGGACCTTACATGGCTAACAAAATTCACCATTTCTTTGTTAGCTCCAAAGAAAGAACTTCATAAAATCTAACACCATTTTCTCTATTTTCTCCAACAAAATTTACTATTTTCTCATCCCTAAAATATTATTCCACTGACCTAATAAAAATTTATGTTTTAAGTAAGACAAAACAGTAAATTTTGTTTAAAAAAGTAAAGACAATGATGTTAGATTTGATTGAAGTTTTTCGATGAATTTTGCAAGCTCGTGGAGTGCACAACTAAATTTTATACTTTTAGAGGATTAAATCTATTAGGCTTAGGGTAAAAGACTAAAATGGATACCTTCTCTATACATTAACGACCATTTCAATCAAGAGGAATATATTAAGGATCAAAATTAATACATTTTCTATATATTAAAGACCATTTCGATCAATTAAAATATACTAAGACCAAAATTAACATATTTGCTATATATTAAGGACCATTTCAATTAAGTAAAATATATTAAGGATCAAAATAGAATAATATTATTTATACGTTAAGGTGTATTGATAATTTTCTCAATAAAAATCAGAAAATTTCAAATTGTTTCGCCTAAAATGATAGAAAAGCCCTTCAATTCAACTTTAATTCTTACGAGCACCTATGTTGACCGTGACATTTGTGCTTGTAAAGTCTTGTATAAGAGGTTATATAAGCACACAATTGGACAACATGTTTATTTGAGCTATCTGCTTGTAGCTAAGGGTGTGAGACACTTTTTGTTTTAATTTATTTTTTTTTTGCTTTTTTGTTAATTACAATAATTAACAACTCAATATATTCAATTATAATATTTTAAATATTGCGTAAGAAAAAAATTATAAATTACAATAATTAATTAAATTATTAAAAAGTGTATAAAGAATTTTGATTAATTTTTGAAATTATATCACTGCCATATAAATTGGGATACGAAAGCAACAAAAATTATTTAAAAATTACGTAAAAAGCATTATTTATAAATCACAATAATTAACAATTTAAAGTATTTAAAAATCATGTAAAGAATTTATTGGCTCTTCAAGTTTTATCTTGTCGCATAAATTGAAATAGTGAGAATAACATATACAATTTGAAAATAATTAAAAAATATATTAGAAATTATAATAATTAATAATTTCAAATATTTCAAAAGATATAATAAAAAAATTACTTGACTCTTTAAATTTTATTTGTATCATAAAAGTTAAGAAAAAAATTAATATATGTTAGGCCGTGATCGCATGGGTAGAGCCATCATGGGCTAGGCCTGTCGGGTTAGGCTAAAATTTTTTGCGCCCATTTAAAAATAAATTTTTTAGTCCGCCCGAATAATCCTACTAATTTGTGGAACTTTTGCAATATGATTTGGGCTGATCCGTGAGTCGAATTAAAAAATAAAAATAAAATAGAATATTAAGAATAATAAGAGTTCAAACTCAAAGTTCATTTAAAAACTTTAAATATAAAAATTTAGATACAAATAATTTTTTATAATATATAATAATAACACTAATATCATGTAATATTGTCTTGTTGCTATTTGTTTTAATATTTTAAATTATAATTTAATTTAAAATTTTAGTAAAAAAACATACGTGTAAAAATGTGGACTGACACAGCAATGCCCGCAACCCATGTACTAATGGGCTAGGCTAGTTGTTTCTGGCTTACAAAAAAAGGAGTCAAACCAATCTAGCCCCTCAAATATCAAAGCTCGTATGAGTTAGTTCGAACGAAGTGGATCAGCCGATATTAACAACTCTAGCCATGGGCTCCCATTCTCATATAGAAACACTTACAATGCAAGGTCGTTCAACCAAAATAATAATCAAAAGAGTAGTCATTTTCTATATAGGTATGTATATTCAGTGTATATTTCATTTATAGTTAAGCTATATTCAATTTTTTGAGTGTATCATAATGTATATATAGTGTATAGCATATGTATAAGTAATTTACATTATATAGTCAATGTACACTTTCTATAATTTTAGACTATCTTTTATGTAAATAAAAGAGAACTACATTTATTGTAAATTAATTAATTTATTATATATATATATATTGAAGTTATCCCTCCCATGTATTATCCAAAGTCATATGCAAATACTGCAGTAGTATATTACTAAACCATGATATAATTAATATAATGACCATTCTATTTGTATGCAATTCTCTCTTTAGAGAATGTGGCTCCATCTTTCTACTGTCTACTCTATCTATCAACTATTATATTCTATTCAGACTTCCTACCTGTCTTCTTTTTCACACTGTTATTATTAGTATTTCCGTTGTTCATTTCACATTGACTCAATATATTGAAGAGTCAAATAACCTTTCTACAACCCCTTTTTTCTTCTAAAAATACTTAAATATGAAAGTTATTTAAATTTTATTGTAAGAAGTCATTAAAAAATATATAAATTTTAACCCTCTCGTGCCCTGAGACACTTTTTATTATTTTCGTAAATACTCGTTTTACTATAAATACTCATATGATGATGATCGAAGTTGATGCAGAAATAAATAAAATAGCACCTTTGTAGCATAATGACACATCCATGTTGGGAATTCGGCATCATCTATAGCTGCTATGTAGCTAGAGCTAAATAAAGATTCTTATGTCTCGCACGTTTCACTGATCCTCCTGTTTTTTCAAATATTCCATTACCTGTAAATGATATTCTATAATTATTCAACCAATTATCAACCCCAAAACTAATTAATAAAAAAAGAGAGAACAACTTAAAGTTGACATATAAGAATACTTTTCAGCTCCTTCTTTTCTTTGCCCTAATTTCAAATCGTTTAATTCTTATTCTTCTATGATTTTCACTCATGAACTTTTTCAATCAACACCTCCTAATGCAAAACAAGAAGTTTGTACAGTGAGAAAGTCACGACGATCAAATTCAGCCACAAATACACACCAAAAAACTAACTAAAAACAACTTACCTTTCATACTCGGAGAAGATGATGAAAGGGATAAGATTGCAGGATAAAAAGATTTTATCTGATACATGAGAAGCTCGGTGGAAGCATATATGAACGCCACGTACGGTCCCAGGTGGAGTGGGATGAAGCAAAGTATGAGTTAGAGTTTCCACTGTGAGCTGTCTACATGAGAAGTTAAATCAGTTCATGAAATGACTAATGTACCCTCAATTTCAATTTTAAAGACCACAAACTGACATGTTCATACTCATTTGAGACACTCCCTCTTCTAATGTACTTCAAATATCTCAAAATACCTTAACATATATATTACCTTTCTAAAGGAAGGGAGTAAAATATAGTTATATTGGCAAGTTGCATCATAAAGACAAGCATGCATACGTACTGCAATAAGTAATTATGGATTTAAATATAGAATACTATATTAATATTATCTGTTATCCATCCATTTTCTTTTACCTTTTTGGCCTGCACTTACTTTTCCAATATCCCTTTATGTCTTTATAATTTGTATTGTATTAATCAGCTGCTGCTACTTTAATTTTATCCCTGTCACATTTAGCCTTTCTTGTAAAATGAATATCAATACATAATATAGAGTATACCTATATATATATATATATATATATATATATATATATATATATATATCTTAATTTTATGAAAAGGTCACAGGTTCATGTATTTTATATTTTACGTGTATGTAATTTCGCCTCTACTCATCAATTTATTATCTGTGGCTAAAAATTTGATGAAAAATATCTAACTTATAAACTGAGTAATTCTTCATTACAATCTACTAAACCTATTAATAGTAGTACAAAAAGTTCTTTCATTAAAATTGAAAAATTTATTGTTATATTGAGTTTAACTACAAAAACTTGTTTAGAGATGAATTAAATAAATTTATAAAATCAAATCCTAAGTAAAATACATGTTCCTTACACTAACTTTGAATTATTCTTTCAATGAAAAAGCTTATTTAAACGAAAAAATTATTTCAACAATCTCATGATTTAAAATATTATTGTAAGTGATTTTTTTCATTAATATGGATTTCTTTTGAATTATTAGATGAAAAAGTACATATGAACAGATATTTCAAACGCGCAGTAGGTTTTAATTTCTCATATAGAAGCAATATATCTTTTCTCCACCTACCTTAAATTGATTTAATGAAATTGATAATCTAAAAGTATATCTTTTAATTTTTAAAAGTGTCCCCAATGACCAAATGCTTTTTCTTTTTTATAATAAAGAATTTTATGCATTAATCATATACTATAGAGTCATTACATAAAGAAACTAGTCTAGACAATATAATGTGTATTCCTTTCCTTTAAAAAAGAAATAATAAAAGCGGGGAAATTGAAATACAACATCAAACTTACTGATGGCGACGAAAGCAGCATTACAATGCCACATTCATCAGAATGTAGTATTTTTGATATAAAATATAGATTTATATATAAAATTCACAAAAATGTAATAAATAGTAGAATTAAACTTATAATTCTAAAATATAATATTCTAATACTAAGAACTTTGATGAGTTTAATACATACCATGTTTGGTTAATTAAGCTTTTAGGATTACTTATTGTAAAAATTATTTTTTGAGTAAGTACTTTGATAATATTATTTTGTTTTCCACTAATCAATTCGAAAAATACTTTTATAAATATCTGACCAATTCAACAACTTATGCTTAGTCAAAATTCCCAAAGGTTATTTTCTTACCTGGTGAAAAATAATTTCTGCTATTACTTAAAAAAATACTTTTTCCTGTCTCTAACTAAAAACTTAAGCAAATACTTTAACTCTCTAACATAATTTTAGTTTTTGACTAGATATTGGACCCTGTCCTAGCATAGGACTAATACAAGTTATTTTTTTGTCTCGATTTATGTAATACTGATAAAATTTTTTATGTATATATTTTAAATTTTTAAGTTGTTAATCATTGCAACTTATATGTTATTTATAAATAATATATGTTAATTATTTTGTTCCACTTTATGTTGCACATATAAAAAATTTAAGAGTCAGGCAAAATTTGTATTTTATTTTTTAAATATTTTAAATTGTTAATAGCTAAAGCAGCTGGAGAATTGATTTATTAGAGGTAATATTATAAAATCAACTAGCCAAAGTAGACACATCAATCGGCAACACCTTTAAAAAAAATATTTGGAGTAATATTGCAAATTCAAAGCTGAAGTAATAAAGAAATAATTAATGAAAACAACGTAGCAAAATCAAGTAGCTGAAGTAGACACATTCATTATCGGTAGCTACCTTTTAAGAAGAAATAATTAATTAGGGAGAATATCATAAATTTATAGCTATATTATTTGAAGAAATAATTAATAAAAATAACATAATAAAATTAAAATAAAAATGACATAATAAAATCAAGCAATTGAAGCAAGTGTGTTAATAAATAACTACTTGCTTAAGTAAGTAATTGAATCGATACTGAACTGCCTGACTCGCCCTTCTAATATAGTTAGAAAGAAAGAAAATTAACTTTTTTAATGTTTTAGAAACTTATCTAAACAAGCTATAAATGAATCTCCTTGTGCACTTCTACAAGAAATATATATATATATATATATATATATATATATATATATATATATATATATATATATGAACTCCAAAGTGCAATATATAATCATATATTTTTTATTTAAAATAAGAAAAGATGTCCCAATCATCAATTAATTGGGGAGATATATAATCAGAACAAATTGTTGTAGTGTGTCCCCAGTTTAATTAGCTGGTTCTTCTAATCATATCCAATATTTCTGAAAAAGAAATTAAGCCATAATTATGTTTTAAAGCTGATAATCATTCACTTAAATTTGCTATTCTATCTTTGCATTCTCCAACTAATCATACCAATTTTCAGAAGAAAACAAACAAAACTGGCCAGCTGATCAATCTTATTTTAATTAGCTACTTTTATGTACTTTATATTAACTAATAAAAATGATTTTTTTTGTGTTTGCAAACTTTATCATGAGATGAAAATACTAGAGATATTAGAAATAGTGGTCGATGACGAGTTCATAACTCAATATTAACAACAATAACATGTCTAATGAAACTAAATTTCATAAGTGAGATCTGAGAATATAAATCTATTATAATTTTAACAAATATTAGATGTGAACTTATAGTTTGAAAGTATAAAAAAAAGTAAACGCTAGAATTCTTAAAAGTTAAAATATTTTTAGAGTGAAAGAAACTTATGCTAAAATCTTTTTCTTCTTTAGAAATAATAATTGACATGTATACTATAGAAAAAGATGATTCCTTTTTTTCTGCTATAATTGAAAATATGTAGGTCCATAAAGTAGAAAATTGAAAGAAGTGATTTATTAAAAATATTACTTTTTTAACAAAAATTAAACAGTTTCCAGTCTCAATATTTTTTTGTTTTTAGTTTTTGGTACATCCAATCTCCAAAATACTGAATGCTGAGCAAGTCAAAATCTTCCATCTACCATGCATGTGGATCTTGCACTGTTTCCATTAAATTCTCACACGTTTACAACACCTCCAACTAATTTTAAAAACTTTTTTCTTTCTAAAACTTAAAAAAAAAAAAACTCAAAATTTAGAAAGAAATGTTAAGTTTGTTCATTAATTGCAAAGCTTCTATGGGTTGTAAATAAAGGCAAATTTAAATCTGTTCCAGTTTGCCTAATATACGAGTAAATTTAATCATTTTTTAATTATACATTATACTAATAATACTGAGATAGTATTATATTTAGTTCACCCTCTCTAGAAAGAAAGAATTTTTTGGTTGCAACGCTTAATTCAGCTGACAAAGAGAATTCGACAAATACTAAATCTATTTTTTATTTTTTTATGAAAACGTACAAGATTTTAATAAAAAATAAAAGAAAAAACTATTAAAATCATCTTTAAACTTGGCATAAATTAGTTTAATTCTCGAATTATTGATAGTATAAAAAATATCCCTTTACTTGATTAACTGAACTTAAATACATATTTGATCTTGTAACAAGAGTTAAATATATTTTCTAAATTTTTGTCAAGTTTTAAGGGGTGTTTTTAATACCTATGACAGTTCAAAAGTGTATTTTAGTTAAGTTAATCATGAAGTAGAGGGATATTTTTAAGATGATCAATAATTTTGAAATAAAATTCATAATTTACGTCAAATTTAGAGATATTTTTAATAATTTTTTTAAAAATAAATAAAATATAGGAGTACCATTTTATATGTTAAGTGGTTTGTTCTTTAATTTCCGAATTTCAATTTTCCTTTACGAGGAAAGGAGACAAATTGACGCGATCATCGCCTCCTAATTCTCCAGCCAGTCACGCTGATATAATTATACTTTCACATCTACTGTTCACACCCACCTTCCAAATAAATATTTTATAATTAAATTATAAAAATATATAAAATAAAATAAAGTGAATATACCTCTGAATAAAAGCTACAATTTATTGATAATACAATGTTTATTCCAAATAACAATTCAATTATTTTAAATAATAAAAATTAAATTAATATGAGAGTATAAATTAGTATTTGCAAAGTTGGAGAATGAAATTTTATCCTAGTAAAACCCAAAACCCATTGTCCATCTCCCTAATCCCCATTTAGCGTTACCTTAATCTTTAACTGTTGACTTGTTCTGTTGTCTAAGATACTAGTACTAGGGAAATCCATATGTAATTAAAGGGTTTTGTTGTCTACTTAGATCTTTTTCATTACTCACATACAAAGTGGAATATGAGTTTTCTTGTTAAGGAGTAGCGCAAATAAATGCATGCATTTAATACATCGTAATAAGTGTTTCTTGACCAGATTGTTAGATACCCATTAATTTTTAGTTGTTTTTCCTCTGCTTTGTGGGTGGTGACAATGGCTGGTGGTGGGGGTGAAGAAGGTACAAGGCAGCTTGATCAGACACCTACTTGGGCTGTCGCTGGTGTTTGTGCAGTCATTATTCTCATTTCTATTGCCTTGGAGAAGATTATCCATAAACTTGGCACTGTAAGTTACATAAAAATTACCTTGAGGGTTTTCTTTCTTTTCTACTTGTTGATTAATCTTAATCTTGGATGTTAATGTACAATATGTCTCTACTTTGCTCCCCAAAGATCTTTCTCCTAGTCAACAGCATTGAGGATTTTGGGGTTATTTTTATATCTGTTGTTTGATTCTTAGATTCTTATACTTTTTTGTTACTGGAGACTGGAAAATATTCTTGACTGCTCAGATACTGATTATCAAAAGATGGGTTGTTTTGCTAATCCTAGTCCTTGTTCTTCCTATTTTGCTAGTCCTAATCCTTTTCCAGCTCTATAAAATGTTGTGTACATTTGTTTTTACTATCTTCTTACTTTACCCTCAAAAGAAATGTGCCTTTTCTTTTGGTGGGAGGGATGTTGCACCTCTAAGTTCTTTACTCAAATTGGATTCTTGGACATTATAGCTATGTGATTTTTCTTTTGACTATAATTCAAGATTGACTCATTAGATTCAGAAAAATATATTAATTTACATAATATACTACTTTGAATGATGGAGAAGAAGAAAAAGGAGGCCATTAGTCTGTTCCTTTTTGGGTATTTACTTTCAACCGTTGATCGCCTTTTTTCTGCTTCTGTTCGAGTTTTTTGATCAATTAAACAACTAAGGGTTAGAGGAGAAAAGGCGTTTTATTGTCTGTGTTTTGCTTTGTGAACTGAGTCTTCCCTTTTGTCCGGCAGAAAGCATATTGCCTAGTGATATAGTATGTTGGGGATATCTACTTGTAGTTCATTCCTCATCCTTTAATTTGGATGTTTGGGCTTGCCTTTTCTTTGTCTGGGGGTATTTTGAAGTACACAGTCATTATTGGTGTTTTCATTTTGTGTTCTTTATAGTTACATGACTTCTACCAATTTATGGTGATTGTTTGGGTCCATGTGATTTAACTTCAGTTTATTGCTGCCATGGATCTTAATTTCACTAACGACTTACTTGCTAACTGAAAATCTTTTTCCAGTGGCTCACAGACAGGCATAAGAAAGCTCTATTTGAGGCTCTGGAAAAGATTAAGGCTGGTAAACTTTTGTGCTCTTACCTGTTATCATTTTACCTAAAGAATATTCTTGTTTTCTGCATGTATTAATGGCTCTTTGTCTCTAATTGTTGCAGAGTTGATGATTCTTGGTTTTATCTCATTAACCCTTGTATTCAGCCAGTATTATATTGCTGGAATCTGTATCCCTCCAAGTGTCGCTGATACTATGCTGCCTTGCCCTGTTGCTAAGAACGATGATAAAATGGAGGAACATCGTCGGAGGCTTTTATGGCATGAGCGCAGGATTTTGGCTGGTGCAGAGCCTAAATGCAAGGATGTAAGTCATTAAATCGTATATGTACTACATAATAATAAATTTAATTGTATAAATATGTGGGATAGAAAATCTGACTTTGCTGGAGTTTTTCTTGTTCCAGTCAGTTACCCTTTTCTTGAATTAGTCGGGTGGCAGATTATTCTGTTTTTTTTAACTGACACGATCAGTTATCACGCATAAACCTTTAAAGTTTGGCATTACAAATGACTAGAGCTATCAAGAAGAAGCTGCAAATAAAATTACACTTCTCATTCCAGTATCCAGGCATATGGAAAGTGATTTTTATTGCATGCCTTTAGCCTGAAACTAAGTTTCTGTCTTCAACAAATAGTAAGCATCTTCTTTTTTTCTTTCAAAAATGGAGAGTGCTGAAAAATAAGATAACTAGTTCAATTCATACATTGATTGGAAGGATCCATATTTTGGATCCACCTAATATGGATAATTTTTTAAAGACGATCCACTTGATAATGGTTGCCTTGCTCCAACTTATATACACTTTGGTAGTATGTTCCTCCTGGGGAATTTAATAGGGATGGGGGTATTAATGTCAGTATTTTAAAATTAGAGTGCTACATGTGCAGTAAATGAGCAGCAAGTTGCGAGACCATAACTAAGTGGAAGTTGAGCAAACTTGATTGTCTTTTTATAGCGTTCATTCACTTGTTGGATTACCATTATTTAAGATGATGGGGATGCTAGGCTTATTTGGTATGAACTATGTATTGCTCGCTCAAGAATTAGTGGTTTACAAAAGCTGTAGAAGACTTGTCTGCTTGTGTCAGCACCAGGGACTAGTGAAACAGCAATTGCTACAGCAATGTGGAAGGTTCTCTAGCTCTGCTATAATCTTTACCAGAATGAGAATTTGTGTGTCCTTTAAAGTTTAAATATCCTGTTAGCTATTAGTTAACCAGAAAACATCATGCTGTAACATTTTAGTTGTTTCCTGAAGTAATTTTGAGATTTTCCATTCTATCAATAACACCTGCACTGTCTTGATGTTGGATTTATGCCATGATTTAATTTCTTACTTACTGTTTGAAAATGCCATTCTGGAAAAAAAAAAATAACCATTCCATACAAGTGTTACTTTGGTTACAGTTAGCTCAACTATTAAATAATTACCGTTGTCATTTGGATCTTTGCATAGTGCTTGCTCTGAATTACTAAATTATAGCATGCTGGCTGTCTTCATTGAACTAATTGGAGTAATCTAACAGGGACGTGTCTCTCTCATTTCTATTGATGCACTGCATCAAATACACATCCTTATATTCTTTTTGGCGGTCCTTCATGTGCTATACAGTGCTATCACCATGTGGCTGGGGAAACTAAAGGTAACTCGAAGTATACTTTTCATTAGTTCCAGCATTATACTTGAACTGCTGTGCCATTTGTGTGGCACTTCTTAGAATATCAAGAGAAACTTCGGCAGGGACCTGTTATTGGCTCATATTTTTTGGTGTTTTCTCTGGTCCATACTTTGAGCCCTTCAAAGACCTCAGATGATCCACTGAAAAGTATAATGTACTGCAATACCAAAGGCTAAAGACATTTTTAATGTCAACACTATGCTCTCCTACTTAACAGAATATGTTTTTAACTTCCTTGCCTGACTCATCGCTATAAGCATCATTATAGCTGAATTAATAACTTCTGCGGCATTTTCTCTTCTGTTCTTAATAGATGAATTAACTAATATTCAGAAAGTGTATGAAATAATCCTTGGTGTCTGGTTTACATGTACACACTATGATTTCTGGGTTTTTCAGTGTAAATAATGAGCCAGTTTTTCTTGTTCCATTGGGAAGGTTGATTCGCTGGATATTGGATTGATGATTTTCCTAAGATAGTTGTAGCTACACCATAGCTTTAGGATCACTGCCAAGGCTGAGTTCAAGTGGTAAAAGTTGAGGAACTTGTTACTTATTTTGTACCAAGAAAAAGGTTAGGGTGCTTGCAACGGAGGTTTCAGGTTCAAGCGAAGCACCATTCGAACTAAACCTAATATTTAAGTAGAGGGGTGCCCAGTATTGCCGAATTTTGGAGTCTGCAGTTGGTCCCAAAGGTTGGCCCCAGATAGAATTCTTGGTCAGCAAAAGAAAAAAAAGGAAGACCCTAACTTTAGAATCATTGACCAGATACCAAGACCCAAATTTGTTACTGGGAGTGAAACCTGACCCTCCACAATAATCAGAACGACTGGAACTCTGGATACTCTGTCAAGAACTTATTAAAAAGAATTGGTGAGTCGGTCAAGGTGGGCTGGTCATGGTTCAGTGTTTTGTTCTTTTCTGATATTCATTGAAATTACTTTCTTCAGATTCGTGGCTGGAAAAGCTGGGAACAAGAGACCTCAACACATAACTATGAGTTTTCAAATGGTATGTCATAGTTTGCAGCACAAATGATGGAAATTTCTGTTTTTTTCCTTGTAAACTATGTTCATTGTCCTCATTTTGTTGCATTGTGAATTGACTATTTCTTACACTTTACTTTTAGATCCTTCAAGATTTAGGCTTACTCATGAGACATCATTTGTCAGAGCACATACAAGTTTCTGGACCAGCATTCCAATCTTCTTTTACATTGTAAGTATGATATATTGTTGCTTTCATTCTCTATAAGAGTTGCGTCGTTCTTCAGCACGTCGAAAAGAAAAGTAAAGGTCATTGAATGTTGCAATCTTATTCTCCCAGGGATGTTTCTTCAGACAATTTTTCAGGTCCGTGAATAAGTCAGATTACTTGACCCTCCGCAATGGCTTTATCAGTGTGAGTTTCCTTTTCTGCTTGCTTCTGAAAGTGTCGTTAGTTCTTTTAGTTTTATTGGTTATACCTTTCTTCTTTGTTTTCCATAGAGGTTATAGATGATGCTTATTGTACAGGTTCATTTGGCTCCTGGAAGTAAATTTAACTTCCAAAAGTATATCAAAAGGTCATTAGAGGATGACTTCAAGGTAGTTGTTGGTGTCAGGTAGAGAGATATATTATTTTCTTTATCTCAATCTTCCTAACAAACAAGAATCGTACGTGTGCGCGGCTGCAACCTATATCATGTCGACTGACTTATTTTTGCTACTGGCAGTCCAGTTTTATGGGGATCGTTTGTCGTTTTCTTGCTCCTAAATGTTAAAGGTAAGTCATATACTGCAACTGGAATATATTTGGGCAGTTCTTTCAATCCTTATCTGCTTTCAGTAATCAAGTTCGTCACTCACATTGATATATTTCTGGAACATTTGTTAAATTTCAGGATGGCATGCATTGTTCTGGGCATCCTTAATTCCTTTGATTGTAAGGTTTCTTCTGCCTTGGCCACCTTCATGATCCCATTTCAGGGAAGTCTGATGATTGATTTTTCTCAGATCATTTTAGCTGTTGGAACAATGCTTCAGGCAGTGTTAACAAGAATGGCTCTTGAAATCTCGGAGAGACATGCAGTAGTCCAAGGAATCCCTCTTGTACAAGGCTCAGACAAATATTTCTGGTTTGGACGACCTCAGTTGGTTCTTCACCTCATCCATTTTGCTTTATTTCAGGTACTACACATCCCTCAGATATATGTCATAAGCTAGTATTAGAAATTAGATGACTGGAATATATCTCACTTTCAACATTGCTGGTCCATAGTACTATTACCAATTGTATTCTAAGAGTTGTCTGGGCATACATGTGAATATGATTATTCGAGCTCACTTTAAAGACCATTACTTTTAGATTGGCTTAAACTTCATCACTACCTTTAAATCGAATAAAAAGCAAAAGCAAGAAATTTGTCCCAAAAAGATCTGTTTCTATGAATGATTTGTGCGAGATAAATGTGTGGCTAACACTTGAAAGTAAATGTTGAATCTTGTGTGCTGCTTGGTGCATTGCATGTTGAGGAATTGTGCTGGAAAATGAAATAGAGTGGGGATGGTGATGGGCTTTGGATTATAATTGTTTTGCTTTATCTGAATCTTCATCTATTTCTTGTAATTCTTGCCTCCATCTATTTACTGACATAGCTTACAAATGTTTCCTCTTTATGTGTAACTAATGCTAAACTATCATTTCAACTTGACAGAATGCCTTCCAAATAACATATTTCCTATGGATATGGGTAATGTTTCTTCCCCTTGTGTAAAAACATTCCAAGATATCTCAGTTCAACCATGAAAATATTGATTGATATCTTGATTACTTATTTTGCAGTATGAATATGGGCTAAAATCTTGCTTCCATGACAAGTTTGGTTTCGTCATTGCGAAAATTGCTTTGGGGTATGTTACTTGCAACAGAAAGTCACTTTATTGGGTGGATTATATTACTCTACTGAATCTGCTTTCCTGTCTCATTACAGGGTGGGAGTTTTATTCCTATGCAGCTATATCACTCTTCCGCTATATGCCCTTATCACTCAGGTACTTTTATCAAATACTAATTGGAAGTTTCCGCGTGTCGTGGCTGTCTCTTCTCCCTCCACCCCACCCTCAAATTGATAGACTAAGTGTATTTAGGTTCTTTCGACACCATTTTGCTTTGGCCAATCACTTTGCTAGGTACAAGCAAATATATTGCAGTAAAACGCAGGATGAAAAATGTGCTGTAGGAAACTACATGAATTTTTTCATGCAAGAATAACTACTACGCCTCAAATCCCCAGGAAGTTGGGGTCGGTTATATAAATCCTCATTGTTCATGTCGCTCCATTTAGGATCATCTCAGTTCAATATTATGCATGGACTTTTTAGTGTTTTAGCCAATAACTTGCTGTATTTTACATGGGGGAATATGCCTAATGGTAATGTGTCATGCAGATGGGCTCCAATATGAAGAAATCCATCTTTGATGAACAAACC
>DF361173.1:28931-48067 GCA_000787875.1 Solanum virginianum | reverse complement strand
CGTATGGAGGTATATGTTTATAGCCTAGTAGATAAATTGATTCACAAAACTTGAGAGATTACCCTTGAGCTAAGGGGGAGATGGTGATTTGATAGACTAAAGTACATCTTGAGTTTTTTATAGTGATAGGTTGATTTGGGTGAGGCGTCAATTTCTTGCCATCTCATATATTCCTTATACTTCAGTGCAGATGATATTGTATTCTCATCTGTTATACGACTGCCACACCCATGGACAAGTCCCATATACCACTTGTTGATTGTTATTTATGTTGAATTATATGTATTAAAAGCGATGAATTTATTCATTAATTTTGATTTACCCCATGGATCTAAGAATTTTCACTCCTTTGTTAAATTAGAGGTGACCTGTCTTTTATACTATAAATAGTTCTGTGAACCCAGAATGAATCTAGATAGGCGAGGGAGATTGTACTTCATTATGAATATTCTCAAATAAGATTTCTTGATTGAGTCGTGCTAATGATCTTCATTCCAAATTCTTTAGTGATCCTATCTTCCCAGGCTTGATAGAAATGTTGATGGAAATAGAGGAGTGATAGTTGATGAGAGAGAAGGGTTCTTTATTCAAATGTCATCTTATGCATACCCTGACCTTCGGTACGTTATGCGATTGTTTATGGTAGGAGGTAGAGTGTCAAGTTTGAGACATAGAATCGTGCTTATTTTGCATGAGGAGTAGTAGTTGGGGTTTCACCAAAGAGGGAGATGATGAATTCCTCTAGGCCTTAGTAGTGATGTTGATAGTAGTAGATGGAGAATGATGGTAGATGAGGAAGAGTGAATGTATCTTTATTATGACATTGGTGTTGTACCTATGTCATGTAGGGATATAGATAGGGAGTATGGGAGAGATGAGACATTATGGTATGCAAAAGATAAATAAGAGTATGTTGGGGGTATCTTGGAGTGGAAGCTAATTGAATGGCGGAGGTAGAAGTACTAAGTAGGCTTGAAAACTCTTAGATACAGTTGAAGTGGTTAGAGTGCTAGACTTAAATGCGTGGTTGTTATTATGTGAATATTGATGATAGACTATTGAAAACTTTATGATGAGGGGTTCAAGTAGGGATAGTAAGGTAGTGAGGAGGACTAGTGATCTTTTAGGAAAAGTCCATGTGAGAGTATAGAGCTCGAGTATTGAGGGTTAGCATTGTATGGATATGATCATCTTAGCAATAGTACCTTGAGGCTCAGAGATAGGCTTAAATGGAATAAGAGGATGGGGATAGGTAGGGAGTTGAATAAGAGCTATAAGCAGAGGTTGATGGAGTAGATTGCCATGGAAGGGAGCATAATTGAGGTGAGGATTTGAGCTTGACAATGCCCATAGAATCTTGTATACCACGATGGTCCCCTTTCTCGATTAGAGTTGATAACTTCCTTCTTGAGTTCAAACAACTAATTGACGAATTATTTAAACGAATTGAATTGATTGAGTTTTGACGTTCCATTCGTGCCTAATGGTGACGATGTTTAAGATAATATTTGTACTCTTAATCTAGACCAAATTATCTATCTGAGTTGATGTATCTATTCCTGTGTCTGAGTAGCGTTTGTTGAGGTCGATGAGGAGTCGAGAGTTATTGATTGAATGAGTATCGAGAAGACTCTTGAGTCTATTCATGCCTTGATATCAACCTTTACTCAATATTCGAGGAGGAATAATCCTACGGGGGGATGGTGAATGCCCAATAAAATTTCAAAATACCCCTAGAGGAGAGATATGCGCATAACACATCTTCCTATGATCAGATGGCAAATATGAGCCCGGATATGCGATCAGCATGAAAAATAAAGTGGGAAAATGGTCTCAGTTGATTTTTAGATCAACTAGATTAAAAGATAAATTTTTTATCCAAAAACCAAAAATAGGGTCTGTGTGCGACAGCGGCGTGTCGCACCCTTATCACGGACCTGACTTTTTTAAATTTTTTGACAGATTGGAAAACTCGTTAAAAATTTTTTTAGGAAATAATACACTAGGGCGCGCCTAGTCCTCGTCACGGATTAGCTATTCCGAATGGAAATTTTTTTCTTAAATTCTTGAGGGGTAGTCTAGACCTTTTCTAACCCCTCCTAAAGTTAAAACACGATCAAAATAGGTTATTTTGAGTATAAAAAAGATTTTAAACACGATTCCTAAGCCATTCTAAGTTCTTGAAGAGACTAGGGTTTGAGAGAAGAAAAGAGGAGATTAAGATTGAAGAGTTCAAGGGATAATTCTTGAAGATTTATTATTGAAAGCTTTACACCAGGTATGTAAGACTAAACTAAAGCATGGGATTGTTCTCCCAGGTGCCCCATAGATGGTCGTACTGGAATTGAGAGTTCATGATTCCCCATGCATGTTTCTTGAATATTTTCTTCAAAATTATATTAATTACATTTATTTTCATATGTTGATGATCATCATAAACTTGTTTTCTTGAATTGAAACTTTTCATGAGAAATTATATAAACCCTATATGTTAACTTTTGAAAGCATGCGTGAATAAACATAGGGATTGAGTCTAGAGCCTTAATTTGAGAACGATGATTGTGATTGTGATGTGAGTATGATGATAGGTTGATAGAACTGATTGTCCATGAGTATCCATAAATGGACTTAATGAATTGTCTATTCGATTGCTCCCTAATGATTGATGTAAGGCTTGATGCTATTGATTGGGATACTAATTGATGAGATAAGGATAGTCTCTATGAGACTGATTAAATGATGAGTGCCTCCACAAGCCTGATTGAGATGATTTGATTGACATGGATGAGTCTTATGAACATTGAGTATTGGGAGTAGTATGGAGCATTGAAATAGGTAAGAGTAAAACTAACTCTCACTCATTTACTATATTACCAAGCCTAGGTGAGGATTAGAACCATTACATTATGTTATTGGGAGTAGTATGGAGCATTGAAATAGGTAAGAGTAAAACCAACTCTCACTCATTAACTATATTGCCAAGACTAGGTGAGGATTAGAACCATTACATTATGTTGAGGTTCTATCTTGATAGGGTCCCTCAAACAATAGAGGACTTGTTGAGAGCTGACTCGAGTTCCTTTGAGATGAGTCTGATTTGATTAATGAGATTTGATTGGTTGATGAGTCACTTGTCTACTCATTATTCTTGCTTTAGATAGAAATCTGATAGTCATTATTCTGAGTTGATGATTGTTCCATATTATTCTACTTGTTTCTTTTTCTTTCAGCTATTTTACATACAATACATTCTACATACTGATGCCATAAGATGCTGCATCATTTAATCATGTAGATACTTAGAGATCATTAATAGGCGCATCGTTGAGGATATGAGTAGTTTAGTTGATTTGGTGAGCCTCCCCTAATTCGCAGGATTCATATATTTATTTCATCTTTGGTATAGAGTTAGAATTTATTAGTTTTTCTTTGATTTGAGGAAGCCATGGGTCTATCATTGGCATCTCTTGATAGTGATAGAGGTGAAACGACCCCAAAATGTGCCTCAAAAGTGCTCAAAATCATAATTTCCATATATCACAAAATTCGTGCATGATTTCGAAAATCCAACTTTATATTCTTGTTCAGGGGTTCAAATTAAGTGGAAAATGGGTCGAACTCCAATCTAAGAGAAACCATATCAAAATTTGAATTTCCAAAATATTGAATTCCAGTGAGTTGTTCGCGCCCCAGGCGCGACGCGCCAGGGGCACGCTGTAGTGTTAATATTGTGCAGTTTTTCAAGTTTGGTCCAAGGCTTTTTGTTTTGGGCCTAAGTGTTCCCATATGTTAAAATACCTATACTTAGCCATATTTCACCTTCATATCATTCAAGACATTCCCCAATACTCATTCAAACACTTAGCCAAATATTTCACTCCTAATTTCAAGTCTCAAAACTCAGGATCTTAAGGCTCTCGCTCAAGCTTCAAGTCTCATCTCCAATCTTCTTCAAGAATTCTCCAAAGCTAAGGTATGTGGGTTTCTTTCATGGGTTCCTTTCACCCATGATTCCCAAGCTTTATTTTACCTAAATTTCCATGATTTAAAGTTGACTTACTCATGGGGTCTTACTTATTATAAATTTCACTTCACACTATGTTGGGATTTCATGAAGTAGTGACTGTTTTAGCATATTTTGAACTATGAATCTAAGATCTGTTGTGAGATTTGATGAAGGGTTTTGATGTATATTGCTTAAGGGTGTTACCAAGTATTAATTGATGGTTTTACATTGGATTTTCTTGCATGATTGCATCCCTAAATTGCATGGTTTTACACTAGCACTACACACCCACCAAACATTTGATAAAATGTCTGGTTGTGGTTTCATAAGGAATTGAAGGTCCAATGCATGTCTTATGAGTTGAATGACTATATGATGATGAAAGAAATATATGTATACAATATTCTTCTATATAGTGTTTGAAATTGACCATGCCTCAATGGGGAGAGAGGGGGGGAGGTGAAGAGCCCTAGCAACCAGTTAAGGGGTTTGTACCCTAATCACCCATGGTGGTAGGGTGAGACGATCCACCAACCATGTCGAGGGATTTGTACCTTCATAACCATGTCGGTGTGGTTGTACCTCGATCACCAAAGGTGGTAGGGTGACACGATCCACCAATATATAATGGTGACACCAATATATGTATTAAGTTCTATATAAGCATGTTTTACTTAAGCATTGATCATACATACCATATGGTTATCATGCTATCTATTGCTTATGTTTATGCATTTTGACTATAATGCCTATCTCTTGTAGCATTGCATCCTACATACTTAGTTCATTCAAACGTACTAACGCATACTCTATGCCTACATAATGTCACCATATAGGAACCAGAGCACCATTTGATCATCCTCCTCCTCCACGTGGCTAGTACAATATCTCTCAAGCTAGTGGGAGTCCTCCATTCCAGGGAGCATTAGTTTATGATCTAACGCTATGTATTGCTACTCTTTTTCTTTATTGTATACATTAATTATGAGAGTGATCCGAGTTATTTATCTTGGCCACCGTTATTATCTACGTAGTAGAGCTATTGTTGGACATGTTATGTATCTATGCTATGAGCCTTTACTCTCTTTTTTCTTCTAGTTTATGATAAAAGTTTTCCCTTAGTCCCTTTGCCCTTATTTCTAATCTTTTATGTCATTTACTTGCTTCTATGACCAAGGATGTGTGATGATATGTTAAGAGGCTTATTTAGTGTCCCTTTGGATTCCCCATTCACCGTGTCATATGTAGGCCCTAGGGTTGGGTCATGACAAACTTGGTATCAGAGTAATAGGTTGTAAATGGTCCTCGACATCAAGCACAATGCATTGATTAGAGTCTTGTTCATGGTTGTGTTATGGACCACAACTCTGAGCTAGAGGCTATGAGGCGTTTAGGAAATGTTTCCCTTCTTCTTACTCTATGTCATGATATAGAAGTTGAGGTAAGGTTTTCCCCCTAACGATTGTCTTTTTCTATGCTAGATCATTCCT
The DNA here is from genome assembly GCA_000787875.1 of Solanum virginianum. Classification (NCBI taxonomy): domain Eukaryota; kingdom Viridiplantae; phylum Streptophyta; class Magnoliopsida; order Solanales; family Solanaceae; genus Solanum; species Solanum virginianum. The sequence continues at coordinate 42,571 of DF361173.1, read as the reverse complement.
AACACAATAGGAAGAAGAGCCCACACTCTCGAGGAGCAACCGACTCGTGGAGAGCTCCGGGATGCTCTCACTTTGCTTGAACAAGTTGTGTCTAACCAAGCAAACCAAGGGGCCCAACCCCCTCATGCTCCTACATCGGCATCTCGAGTGAGAGACTTCATAATGATGAACCCGCTAGAATTCTATGGGTCTAAGGTAGATGAGGACCCTCAAGAATTCATTGATGAGGTCTGTAAGGTACTGACTATCATGGGTTTAAGGTCGGAGGATAAGAGTTGGTAGCCTACAAACTCAAAGGGGTAGCACAAATATGGTACAGTATATGGAAGGAGGAGAAGGGAATCAACAATATGGTGCTTTGGAAGAAGTTCAAGGTGGCTTTTCTTAATCCATTTTTCCCTTTCGAGATTAGGGAAGCTAAATTGGTGGAGGTCATGAACTTTAAACAAGGATCCATGAGTGTGAGGGAGTATGCCCTCAACTTCAACCAACTCTTGAAGTATGCTCCATACTTTATTGCCAACTCAAGGTCTAGAATCAATAAGTTCATGATGGGTGTTTCCGACTTTGTGAGTGAAGAATGTCGCTCCGCTATGTTGATTAGTGACATAGAGTTGTCTTGTTTGATAACTTATTCTGAACAAATGGAGGAAGAGAAATTGAGGAAAACAAGGGCTCAATGAGGCCAAGAGGGCCAGATTCGAGGGAAAGTTCTAAGGTCCCAAGGGTGGCCGATTCCACCAAGGCCAAGGGTCATCTCATGCCCCTAATAGATGGTTCGCCAATTACTTCCCAAGGGCCCAAGGTGTTGGTGTTGTGGTTCCTAATGATGTGTGTTCAAAGGGCCATAGGGGCCTATGCTTGAGAGACACTAATAAATGTTATGGTTGTGCGGATGTGAGTCACAAAAAGGTTATTTTCCCTCATGATCGCAACAAGGGTAAGGATGTTCGTCCTCAAGGCTGGGGTGCCAATGCAGTTCCTTTGGGTGGAGGTGGTCAACAAGATGGTACCCCAAGGCACAATCGATTTTATGCTCTACATGGGAGGCAAGGGGTTGATGAGGTTCTCAATGTTTTTACCAGTTTGTTAAAAGTTTTTGATTTTTATGTGTATGTATTGATTGATCCTGGTGCCACTCTATCTTTTGTCACCCCCTTTGTTGCCAAAAAGTTCTATGTTGAACCCGAATTATTGTGTGAGTCATATAAGGTGTCTACTCCTATTGGTGCATCTATTGTTGCTAGAAAGGTCTATAGAAATTGTCCCATTTGCATCTTGTATAAAATATTACCTTGTTATCTTGTTGAGTTGGATATGGTTGATTTTGATGTCATTCTTGGGATTGATTGGTTGCATGCGTATTATGCCTTTATTGATTGTAGTACCTGTAGGGTCAAGTTCCAATTCCCAAATATACCCGTCCTTATGTGGGAGGATCATGATATGGTGGTCAAGGGTAGGTTCATCTCTTGCATTAAAGCTCGTAAGTTGATTTCTAAGGGCTGTCTTTACCCTCTTGTGAGGGTTAGGGATATGGAGTCCATGGTCATTCATATAGAGTTGAATCTGGTGGTAAATGAGTTTCTTGATGTCTTTCCAAATAACCTTCCTAGTGTTCCTCCCAAAAGGGAAATAGATTTTGGTATAAACCTCCTCCCTGATACTTAACCCATTTCTTTTCCCCCTTACTTTATAGCCCAAGTGGATTTAAAGAAGTTCATTGAGGGATTTATTGGAGAAGGGTTTCATTAGGCCTAGCAAATCACCTTGGGGTGCACCGGTGTTGTTTCTGAAGAAGAAGGATGGGTCTCTTAGAATGTGTATTGACTACCAGCAACTTAATAGGGTTACCACAAAAAATAGATATCCTCTTCCAAAGATTGATGATTTGTTTGACCAATTGCAAGGGGCTAGCCACTTCTCTAAGATTGATCTTCGATCTGGGTATAATCAAGTGAAGGTGAGGGAGTTTGATATTCCCAGGACGGCCTTCCGGACTAGGTATGGGCATTATAAGTTTGTTCTGATGTATTTTGGGTTGACCAATGCACCGGCTATCTTCATGGATCTTATGGATAGTGTCACGACCCAAGCTTAGGGCCTAGTGTGACACAGCGAATGCGTAACCCGAGGGAACCCCAAACAAGCCTCATAGCATATTATTACATATCCTTGGTCGCAAAAGCAATGTAAGACAAAATATAGTAAGAATAAGGGGCAAAGGGGCTAAGGGATAGCTTGCAGAACATCATCATCAAGAGACAAAGAGTCAAATCTCATAACATGGATACATGACTTGTCCAACAAACACCTCTAAATACATGATAAGAGCGAGGGCCAAGACAGGTAACGGGCTTAACCTCATAGTCAAAATAGAACATAAAATAAAGTGTCTCAATACAAGGCAAGGGAAAACATAAACCAAGGTCCCCGAAATGGAGGACTCACAAACTAGCTTGAGTACCACAGAACTAGCCACGTGGAGAAGGAGGATGATCAACTTGGATTCCGATTCCTACATAGTGATATCATGTAGGCAAGAGTATGCATTAGAATGTTTGAATATACTAAGTATGTCGGATGCAATATAACAAGAAATTGACATCATAATTAAAATGCATAACAATAGGCAATAGACATAATATAGCAATATGGCATATATGACCAATGCTAAAGTGAAACATGCTTAAGAAACTCTCACTCATATAAGATATCACATGTATAGAATAGACCAAATTAGATTTCGTAAGTACAAACCACTTGGTAGGTTAGTGATTATGCCGTCCCATCACTTAGGTTGTAAAGTACTAACCCTTCACTCGGTTGGTGATAATGCCGCCCCATCACCTAGTTGGTGAAGTACTAACCCATCACTCGATTAATGAGTACAAATCTCTATCTCGATTAGTGATTATGCCGCCCCATCACTAGGTCGAGAAGTACTAACCCTTCCCTCGGTTAATGAGTACAAACTCTCGTCTCGGTTATTCGGGTTCTTAGAGCCCCCCCCCCCCGGATTGGGCATGGTCTAATGCAATACTTTATATAGAATTTATCATGTAGATAAGCTCATTTCATCATCATAAAAACAATCATATCATATCTCACACTTTGGACCTTCAATTCCACAAGAAACCCAAGCCGAATATTTTATCAAACACTTGGGGAAGGGGTGTAATGGGGGTAAAAAACCATGCCATTTAGAGATGTAATCATTCAAGAAAATCTATTGTAAAACCATCAATTAACACCTTGCAACACCCCCAAGACATTCATAACAAAACCCCTCATCAAATCCAACATTATATCCAAAATTTAGAGCTCAAAACATGATAAAATAACCATATAAAATAAGGCCCACATGTAAAACAAACTTTAAATCATGCAAATTGAGTAAAACGGAAATTAGGTCACTATGGATGGAAGAACCCAATGGCTAAAACCTACATACCTTAGCTTTGGAGAAGCTCTTGGAGAAGGTTGAAAATGGAGGCTTGAAGCTTGAAGAAAATCCTTAGTTCCGGATGAGGGTTTTGAAACTTGAATTTTGGAGTGAAAATATGGCTAAGTGTTTTGGGGAGTATTGTGAAATATTTATGACGATATAAGGGTTAAATTTGGCTAAGTGTAGATAAAAACACATTTGGGAACACTTAGGCCTAAGACTTAAAAGTCTTGGACCGAGATAAAAATCACTGGCAACAAAATACATAGTTCTGCTTTTGGTCCATGACGCAGACCTGTCGCAAAAACCAAATTAATATATGTCCGCCACAGCTGCACGTTGCGGCACCATCATAGATTGATTCTAGAAATTGAAATTTTGGAAAATTATAATTGTAATTCGATTGCTCTAAAATCAGGGTTAGACCTTTTACTCCCTAATTTGGTCACCCTAAACAAGAATATCAAGTCAGATTTTTGAAATAACAAATGAATTTTGAGTTATATGAAAATTAAAATTTTGGCCATTCCGAGGCACACTTTCGGGCACTTTTTGGGGTGATTACAATACTCCCCTTAGGAACATTCATCCCCAAATGTACAAGAAAAGAGTGATCATCAACAAATCAGTCCTAATAAGAATGCAACATAACATGAAAAATACCATTTTTAAATTCTCAACATAAGTGTAAAATCATCATCAGTTTACCAACTTAAACATAAATGCATATAAATGACATAGGGGCTGAAATATGAGACTTGAAATCACATAGGGGGTATAGGATTAGTACCTTAGGATTGAGTGGAGTGGAAAAGATAAGGATACCACTTTTGCATGTCTGCTTCGGCCTCCCATGTAGCACTTTCTACTTGTCGGTTCCTCCAAAGGACTTTAACGGATGCCACCTCATTATTCCTCAGTCTCTCTACTTGCCTTTCCAAGATATGAACTAAGATATCCTCATAAGTCAATTTATACTTATCAATACCCATGACATCAAGAGGCACAATGGAATTCGGATCACCAACACATTTTCTCAACATAGAGACATGGAACACGGATTGAACCAAATTCATTTCACTAGATAACTGCAACTCATAAGCTACCTTGCCAACCCTCTCTATCACCTCATAAGCACCAACATACCATGGAATAAACTTCCTCTTTTTACCAAAATGGACCACACCTTTCATTGGAGAAACCTTCAAATAGACCCAATCAGCAATTTGGAATTCTAGGTCTTTCCTTCTTACATCGGCATAGGATTTTGGACAACTTTAGGCTATTTTCAACCTTTCCCTAATCATCCTAACCTTATCAAGAGCCCCCATAACTAGATCCGCCCCTAATAAAGCCACTTCTCTAAATGTCAAACCAACCCACTGATGATCTACAACATCTCCCATAGAGAGCCTCAAATGGAGCCATACCGATGCTAGAGTGATAGCTATTGTTGTAGGCAAACTCAATCAATGGAAGGTGATAATCCCAACTACCTATAAGCTTCAAGACACAAGCTCTAAGCATATACTCAAGTATTTGAATGGTTCTTTCATCTTGGCCATCCGTTTGAGTGTGGAAAGTCGTACTAAGGTGAACTTTGGTACCAAGACCCCTTTGAAAAGACCTACAAAAGTGCAAAGTGAATTGTGTACCACGATATGATATGATGGATAAAGAAACCCTATGTAACCTCACTAACTCATGGATGTACAAACTTGCATACTCTTCAATCCCATATGTAGTCTTAACCGATAGAAAGTGAGCCTATTTCATCATTCTATCAACCATAACCCAAATGGAATCAAAACCTTTTCTAGTCTTGGTAAACCTAACCACAAAATCCATATTAATCACCTCTCACTTCAAAGTGGGAATCTCTATGTCTTGGGTTAGGCCACCCGGCCTTTGGTTTTCGTCTTTAACTTGTTGACAACTATAGCAATCGAAAACAAATTTGGCAATGGCCCTCTTCATGTCTACCCACCAATACACATCCCTCAAGTCTCTATATATTTTGGTGGAACCAGGGTGGATAGAGTAAGAAGAATTATGGGCCTCATCAAGAATTTTCTCACTCAAACCATCAACACAAGGCACACACAACCTACCTTAGTATCTAAGGGCCCTATCTCCCACTCGGGAGAAAACCTCTATTTTTCCTTCTTTCACCAAGGCCTTCAATTCAAGCAAAGAGGATTCTAGATGTTGTTTTGCTATCATCTCATCAACCAATGAAGATTTAGAACCATCATCAATAACAACACTATTAGCCACCACATCTTCCAACCTAACCCCTAATCTAGCCAATCTATGCACCTACCTAGCCATCTCCCAGTCACCACCATCCACATGCGCTAGGCTACCCATGGACACCCGACTCAAAGCATTCGCCACCATATTTCCCTTACTCGAATTATAATGCACACTCATGTCGTAATCTTGGAGAAGTTCTAGGCACCTTCTTTGTCTCAAGTTGAGATCTTTTTGAGTGAAGACATAATGGAGGCTCTTATGATCAGTGAAGACACCCACATGCACCTCATATAAATAATGATGCCAAATCTTTAATACAAATATAACGGCGGCTAACTCTAGATCATGGATAGGGTAATTCCTTTCATGGACTTTGAGTTGTCTAGAAGCATGGGCTATGACCTTACTAGCTTGTATTAGCACATAACCCAAACCAATAATGGATGCATCACAATAAAAAATAAAACCCTCAAGCCTATCTGGTAGTGACTATATAGGAGTGGACACAAGTCTATCTTTCAATGTTTGAAAGCTTCTCTCACATTCATTGTTCCATACAACCTTAACCTTCTATTGAGTCAATTTTGTCATAGGGGAAGAAATGGAGGAGAACCCACCCATAAACCTTTATAGTAACCCACAAGGACCAAGAAACTCCTAATATTCGATGGGAACAACGGTTAAGGCTAATTTCTAATCACATCGGTCTTCTTAGGATCCACCTTAATACCATCCCCCGTCACCACCTGATCCATTAAGGCAACCTCCTTCAACCAAAATTCACACTTTTTATATTTGGCATACAATTTCTCCTCCCTCAATCTTTGCAACACAACCTTCAAATGATCCATATGCTCCTCTCTATTATATGGATAGATCAAAATATCATCAATCAAGACCACAACAAAGGTATTAAGGTAGGGTTTGATGACCCTATTCATTAGGTCCATGAAGATGGCCAGTGCATTATACAATCCAAAAGGCATCACAACAAACTCGTAATGTCCACATCTAGTTCGGAAGGTCGTCTTAGGGATATCACACTCCCTCGCCCTCACTTGATGATACTCGGCCTAAAAATCAATCTTAGAGAAGAAGCTAGCCCCTTGCAATTGGTCAAACAAGTAATGAGCCTATTGAGTTGTCGGTAGTTAATGCACATTCTAAGTGACCCATCCTTCTTCTTTACAAACAACACCAGTGCACCCCAAGGTGAATGACTATGTCTAATAAATCCCTTTGCAAATAAATCTTTCAACTCCTCTTTTGACTCCATCAACTCCACCGGGGCCATATAGTAAGAGGGAATGGAAATACGTTGAGTATCAAGAAGGAGATCTATGCCAAAATCTGTCTCTCTTTAATGAGGGACACCGAGGAGTTCATTTGGGAAGACATCAAGAAACTTGTTTACAACAGGCATTGTAAACCGAATAGATCGAAAGGACTTTGGACTCAATATCTTTAACCATCTCAAGATGATACAAACATCCCGTAGAAATCAACTTATGGGCTTTAATGCATGAAATGAATCTACCCTTGACCACCACATCTTGACTTTCCCATTCCAGGATGGGTTCATTAGGAAATTGAAACTTGACCATATGAGTTCTACAATCAATAGAACCATAGTAGGCATGCAACCAATCCATCCCAAGAATAATATCAAAGTCTACCATGTCTAATTCAACAATATCAGAAGCCATCAACTTATGAAGAAATGCAAATTGGACAATTTCTATAAACTTTTCTAGCAACAATGGAGGCACTAATAGGGTAGACACTTCATATGACTCATGCAACTACTCGAGGACAACATGGAACTTTTTTAGTAACAAAAGGGGTAATAAAGAAAAAAGTGGCACCTGGATCAATCAAAGCATATACATCAAGATCAAAGATTTTCAACATACCGATAACAACATCGGCGACCTCACTAACCTCTTGCCTTACATGTAGAGCATAAAACCGGTTGTGCCATGGGGAACCACCTTGAGAATTGCCTCTACCCAATGGAACCGCATTTGCACCCCAGACTTTGCCACAGTTTCTTGGACAATCTACCATCTTGTGACCAAGCTCCTCACAACCAAAGCATGCATTAGAACCCCTAAAACATGGTTTATTACGACTCTTCCCACATCTAGGACACATATCAATTGGAGCCACACGACCAACACCATGAGGCCTAGGGAAGTCATTAGCAAACCCCATATTAGTAGTATGCGAAGGCCCTTGGCATTGATGAAATCTCGTACCCTTTTGGAACTTACCCTCAAAATGAGCCCTCTTAGCCTCATGGCCCCTCCTATTTCTCAACTTTTCCTCCTCTATTTGCTTGGCATAAGTTATCAACTGAGATAAGTCCATGTCACCAATAAACAAATGGATCGGCATTCTTCACTCACCAAGTTGGAGACCTCCATCAAAAATTTATTCATCCTAGATCTAGGATCGGCCACCAAGTGAGGACCATACTTTGAAAGTTAATTACATTTGAAGGCGTACTCCCTTACACTCATAGCACCTTGTTTCAAGTTCATAAACTCTACCAACTTTACTTCCCTAAGCTCAAGAGGGAAAAACTGAATAAGGAAGGCCAATTTGAATTCTTCCCAAAGAACCATATAACCATTTTCCTTCTTCCCCTTCCATTAATCATACCAAATATAGGCTGACCCTTTGAGTTGGTACACTGCCAACTTCGCCTTTTCATTTGGCCCAACACTCATGATATTCAAGATTTTGTAGACATCATCAATGAACTCTTGTGGATCTTCATCCACCTTTGACCCATGGAAAACCAGAGGATTCATCCTCATGAAGTCTCGTACACTAGCTCCCAGGGTAGTAGCATAAGGGGCTTGGGCCCCTTGATTGACTTGGTTGGCCACCATTTGGTCAAGCATCGTAAGAGTATCCTGGAGCTCACCATTGGTAGGTTGCTCCTCGGGAGTTTGGGTCCATCTTCCTCTAGTTTTTGGCATGATCTAGCATAGCAAAGAACAACTGTTACGGGGGGAAACTCATCACAACTCTATAGCACAACTTAGAACATGAAGAAGGGAAATATTTCCTAAAACATCTCGTAGCCTCCTATTCATAATCATGGCACACTTCACAACTATGAATAGGACTCTAATTGATATGGTGTGTTGGACTCTGAGGATCCATCAACCTAGTACTCTGATACCAATTTTGTCAAGACCCAAGTTTAGGGCCTAGATATGACACGGTGAATGGAAACCTAAAGGAAGCCCAAACAAGCTTTATAACATGTCATTACATATCCTTGGTCATGGAAGCAATGTAAAACAACCTATAGTAAGAATAAGGGGAAAATAGGCTAAGGTATAACTTGCGAAACATCATCATCAAGAGACAAAGAGTCAAAGCTCATATCATGGATACATAACTTATCTAACAAACACCTCTAAATACATAGATAAGAGCGGAGACCAAAACAAGGTAATCAGGCTCACCCTTATAGTGAAAATAGAACATAAAGTAGAGTGTCTCAATACAAAGAAATGGAAAACACAGACTAAGGTCCCCAAAATGGAGGACTCATAAACTAGCTTAAGTATCACTGGACTAGCCACGTGGAGGAGGAGGATGATCAACTTGGGCTCTAGTTCCTATATGATGATATCATGTACGCAAGTGTATGCGTTAGTACTTTTGAATGTACTATGTAAGATGCAATGCAACAAGAAATAGACATCATAATTAAAATGCATAATAATAGGCAATAGACATAATATAGCAATATGACATATATGACCAATGCTAAAGTGAAATATGCTTAAGAAACTCTCACTCATATAAGATATCATATGTGTAGAATAGATGAAATTAGATTTTCAAAGTACAAACAGCTTGGTAGGTTAGTGATGATGCCGCCCCATCACTTAGGTGGTGAAACACTAACCCTTCACTCGGTTGATAAGTACAAACCCCCAACTCGATTGGTGATAATGTCACCCCATCACCTAGGTGGTAAAGTACTATCCCTTCACTTGATTGATGAGTACAAACCCTCATCTTGATTAGTGATGATGACACCTCATCACTAGGTGGAGAAGTACTAACCCTTTCCTCGGTTAACGAGTACAAACCCCCATCTTGGTTATCTAGGTTCTTAAACCCCCCGAATTGGGCATGGTCTAATGCAACACTTTATATAGAATTTATCATGTACATAAGCTCATTTCATCATCATAACAACAATCTTAACCCCCCCGAATTGGGCATGGTCTAATGCAACACTTTATATAGAATTTATCATGTACATAAGCTCATTTCATCATCATAACAACAATTATATCATACCTCACACGCTGGACCTTCAATTCCACAAGAAACCCTAGCCGGACATTTTATCAAACACTTGGGGGCTGTAATGGAGGTAAAAGACCATGCAATTTAGAGATGAAATCATGGAAGAAAATATGTTGTAAAACCATCAATCAACACCTTACAATACCCCTAAATATTCACATCGGAACCCCTCATCAAATCTAACATTAGATCCTAGATTTATAGCTCAAAACATGCTAAAATAACCATACTTTCATGAACTCAAATCACTGTGCAGTAAATTTCTTAAATATACATGTCCTATATGTAAAACTAACTTTAAATCATGCAAATTGAGTAAAAAAAAGATTAGGGCACCATGGGTGGAATAACCCAATGGCTAAAACCTATATACCTTAGCTTTGGAGAAGCTTTTGGTGAAGGTTGAAAATGGAGGCTTGAAGCTGGAAGGAAATCCTTAGTTCTAGATAAGGGTTTTAAGACTTGAATTTTGAAGTGAAAATATGGCTAAGTATTTTAGGGAGTATTGAGAAATATTTAGGATGATATAAGGGTGAAATTTGGCTAAGTGTAGATAAAAACACGTTTGAAAACACTTAGGCCCAAGTCTTAAAATTCTTGGACCGAGATAAAATCACTAGCAATAAAATACACAGGTCCACATTTGGTGGGTGACGTGAATCTGTCATAAAGGACAAATGAACATATGTTCCCGATTGCTCATCGCTGCACCATCGCGTATTGATTCTGAAAATTAAAATTTTAGAAATTTGAAATTGTCATTTTATTGCTCTAGAATTGGGGTTAGACTTTATTCCCACTAATTTGGACCTCTTGAATAAGAATATGAAGTTAGATTTTTGAAATATCAAACAGATCTTGAGATATCTGAAAATTAAAATTATGGACTTTCTGAGGCACGTTTTCAGGAACTTTTAGGGGTTATTACAGAGAGGGACTTTGTACCCTACCTTGATTCATTTGTTGTGGTCTTCATTGATGATATTTTGATCTATTCTCATAGTAAGGAGGAGCATGTGTCTCATTTTAGGGTAGTGTTGCAAAGATTGAGGGAAGAGAAGTTGTATGCTAAATATGAGAAGTGTGAATTTTTGTTAAAAGAAATTGCCTTTCTAGGTCATGTGGTGTCTGGAGATGATATTATAGTGGAACCTAAAAGATGTATGTGATTAAAAATTGACCTAGACCCTTGACCTCGTCAAAAATTAGAAGTTTCTTTGGCTTAGCGGGTTATTATAGGAGGTTTGTGAATGGGTTCTCTTCTATTGCATCTCTCATGACAAAGTTGACTCAAACGAAAGCTAAGTTTGTGTGGACCGATAAGTGTGAGAGGACTTTACAAACACTGAAAGATAAGCTTGTGTCCGCTCCTATTTTGTCTCTATCGGAAAGGCTAGAAGGGTTTATCGTGCATTGTGATGCTTCCCGTGCTAGTTTGGGTTGTGTGTTAATGCAAAATGGTAAGGTAATAGCCTATGCTTCTAGGCAACTCAATGTGCATACAAAGAATTATCCTACTCACTATCTTGAACTAGCTATCATGGTATTTGGATAAAAGGTGTTTATGGGTAGCCTAGCTCATGTTGATGGTAGTAAAGAGAAAGCTAGAGAGGTCTATCGGTTAGATAGGTTAGGAGTTAGGTTGGAAGAGGTTGATAATAGTGGTGTTGTTGTTGTTGATGGTTCAAAGTCTTCATTGGTTGAGGAGGAGAAAGCTAAGCAAGATCTTGACCCCGCTTTGTTGGAATTGAAGGCATTGGTAAAAGATGGTAAGATAGAGGTTTTCTCCCAATGGGGAGATGGTGCCCTTAGATACAAAGGTAGGTTGTGTGTGCCTTGTGTTGATAGCTTAATAGAAAAGATCCTTAATGAGGCCCACATTTCTTATTATTTTATTTGCCTCGGATTTACTAAGATGTATAGAGATTCGAGAGAGGTGTATTGGTGGGGAGCATGAAGCGGGGCATTGCCAAAAAAAATTCAATTATCATAGTTGCCAAGAAGTCAACGTCGAGCACTAAAGGCCGAGTGGCCTAGCCTAAGACATAGAGATTCCTACTTGGAAGAGGGAAGAGATTAATATGGATTTTGTAGTTGGATTGCCCAAGACTAGAAAGGGCTTTGATTCCATTTGATTTATGGTTGATGGGATGACAAAATTGGCTCACTTACTAGTGGTTAAGATGTTATATGGGGCTGAATGTTATACTAGTTGTACATTCATGACATGGTGAAACTGCATGAGATTCCTTTATCTATCATATCGGATCGTGGTGCTCAATTTACTTCATATTTTTGAAGGTCTTTCCAAAGGGGTCCTGGTACAATGGTCAAGCTTAGATGGCCTTCCACCCTTAAATAGATGGCCAAGCCAAAAGAACTATCCAAACACTTGAGGATATGCTTAGGGCTTATCTATTAAAGCTTAAAGGTAGTTGGGATAATCATCTAAAATGGATGGCCAAGACAAAAGTACCATCCAAACACTTGAGGATATGCTTAGAGAATGTGTGTTGGAGCTTAAAGGTTGTTGGGATGATCATTTTTCATTGATGGAGTTTGCCTATAACAATAGTTATCATTCTAGCATCGGTATGGCTCCTTTTGAGGCTCTCTATGGTAGACGTTGTAGATCATTGGTTGGGTGGTTTGAAGTTAGAGAGGTGGCTATGTTTGGACCAGAACTGGTTAAGGAGTCTCTTAAGAAGATTAGGATTATTAGGGAAAGGTTGAAGACGTCCCAAAGTCGCCAAATGTCCTGTACCGATGTAAGAAGAAAAGATCTTGAATTCAAAGTTGGTGATTGAGTTCATTTGAAGGTGCCACCCATGAAGGGTGTCGTTCAATTTGGTAAGAAGGGAAAGTTGTGTCCAAGATATATGTGTCCTTATAGTGTGATGAAGAGGATTGGCAAGGTAGCTTGCGAGTTGGAATTGCCTAGTGAGATAGATTTGGTTCATCCAGTCTTTCATGTGTCATGTTGAGGAAGTGTATGGGAAACCATAATGGTATTATGCCCCTTGATGTTGTGGGTGTTGTTGAAGGTAATTTGACCTATGATGAGGTTTCGGTTCAGATTTTGGATAGACAAGTGGAGAGGTTAAGGAACATGGATGTGGCTTTTGTTAAGGTCCTTTGGAGGAATCAACAAGTTGAAAGTGCTACATGAGAGGCCAAAGCCAATATTCAAAAGTGATATCCTTATCTTTTCTACTCCACTCAAGCCTAAGGTATCCATCTAAGTTCCCTATATAATTTCAAGTCGAAGTTCAACCCATGATATTTGCATACGTTCATTTTTAAATTAACAAGTTCATGATGATTTTACACTTATGTTAAGATTTTTGAAATGATGTTTAAGTGCATTGTTGCATCCTTATGTGGGCTAAAATGTTTATGTTTACATCTCTCATATACCTTTCTTTGACATTAGGGGATGAATGTTTCCAAGGAGAAGATATTGAAACGACCCCAAAAAGTGCCCGAAAATGTGTCTTGGAAGTGCTCAAAATTGTAATTTCCTTATATCTTAAAATTCATGCATGATTTTGTGAAAATATGACTTCATATTCTTGATCAGGGGATCAGATTTAGT
>DF361173.1:4066-19042 GCA_000787875.1 Solanum virginianum | reverse complement strand
CTCCGAATTTTGTGATCCCATACTGGAAATGGAAGGTTGTTAACATAGACTTTGTCACATGCTTACTAAGGTCCCATAGACATTATGATTCTATTTGGATGATAGTTGATCAAATGACAAAATCTACACACTTCTTAGCTGTGAAGATGACAGACACCACGAAGGATTATGCCCGTTTATACATAAGGGAGATTTTCATATTACATGGAGTTCCTCTATCCATCATATCAGATAGAGGAGCTCAGTTCACTTCCCAATTCTAGAAGTCCTTTCAAAAAAGCTTGGGTTCAAAGGTGAACCTTAGTAATGCTTTCCACCCTCAAACTGATAGTTAGGCCGAGTGGACAATACAAAGTTTGGAGGATATGTTGAGGGATTGGATCATTAACTTCAGAGGTAATTGGGATGACCACTTGCCTTGGATTGAGTTTGCCTACAACAACAACTTTTATTCAACCATCCAAATAGCTTCTCTTTTATGAGAGAAGATGTAGATCACCGATTGGATGGTTTGAGGTAGGTAAAGCAAGATTGTTTGGGCCAAACCTAGTTCACCAAGCAATGGAAAAGGTACGCAATGGAAAAGGTAAATATCATCCAAGAGAGATTGAGAATTCTCTAGAGTTGCCAGAAGTCCTACACTAATATTAGGAGAAGGGACCTAGTGTTTGAAGTGATTGAGTATACTTAAAAGTATCACCCATTAAGGGTTTAATGAGATTCGAAAAGAAGGGAAAGTTGATTCCTCAATATATTAGTCCCTATCAAATTGTGAAGGGAGTGGAAAATGTAGCTTATGAGTTGGAGCTAACACAAGGGTTGGCAGCCATTCATCTAGTCTTCCACATTTCGATGCTTAAGAAGTGTTTAGGTGATCCATCCTTGGTTGTTCCTGTTGAAAGCATTGGATTGAAGAGTAGTTTGAGTTATGAAGAGGTCCCAATCGAAATCCTTGATCATCATGCTCGCAAGTTTAGAACTAAAGAGGTTATATCTGTAAAGGTGTTATGGAGAAGTCAGTCCATTGAAAAGGCTATATGGGAAGCTGACAATAATATGAAGGCTAGATACCCTCACCTATTCATGCCTTCTAATGTTGAAATTGATGGTAATAATTCATTTCTACTCTCTGAGTTACTTTTCTATTGTTAAGTTTTGTTCTTATCTCTGAGTTAATATTCTTCTTGAGTCTATGAGTATTTGAGTATGCATGTCTTTAATTATATTTATGCCTAATGATGATATTAGAAGTAACCTTTCAATTCTGAATTCGAGTTGAGGTTTATTTCTAGAGTATAAAGATTCGAGTATTTGAGTTTCTTCTTGATAGGTCTCCTAGTAGCTCATCATTCGAGGATGAATGATCCCATGAGAGAGATATTGTGACACTCCATAATGCCATCCTCACACGCACCTACATTTTAAGCCTCATTCTTATTTGTGAAAAGTGTATTAGGGTCATAAGAGGCCTCTAGTACTTAGTCGAGTTCAAAACCGCCCTATAAATTGAGTCTCTATTATTGAAATGTACGAGGGTCAACTTTAAATAATCATAAATCTTAGCACGCAAAGAATTAGGTGTTGTATGATAGATAAAATGATAGCCTTTTGAATTAGCTTTCCAACGCAACTAGTTTCAACTCATTTGGAGTTCGGAGTCAAAAGTTAGAGTCATTTTACTGGAGAATGTCAAGTCTAGAGTTGTACGAAACCCCTTTATGAGCCATAAAATAAATTACGACCTGTCTGCCAAATCATGGAAAAAAGTCCTAAAACTTCAATTTTTGGCCCAGACTTTACGAACCCATCTACGGGTTGTATAACCTTCTACAAGTCATAGAATGGGCTCCCAAAATGAACCAGAAACTCCAAAATTGGGCCAAAACTTTACGAAAGGGTCCCTAGGTGCCATGGAACTTTCTACGGGCTGTAAATGGGCCCGCAGATAACTTTTGATAGCTTTTTAAGAAAGATTATTTTGGTCTTTTTTCACCCTTTCTAAGCCTAGGATTGACGTTTTTACACCTAAATAAAGCCCTAAACATGTCAGATTAATCTTTTATGCTAAAACAATCTCTCAAATATAGAAGCAAGGTTTCAAGATAGAAAAGGGCTAGGGTTTGAAAGAAAACTTGAGAATTCTTCCAATCTCTTTCAAGGTTCAAAACATCCAGGTATATAAGGCTAACCAAATCATGGATTCTGTTCTTCCATGTGCCCCATAACCTAAATTGATGAAGTTGTGAGTAAAATTAAGTCCCATGAATGCTTCTTGAAGGTTTTTCATAAATTATAATGCATATTGATATAAGTTTGCTTGAATCACTATTTTTACGAATAAAATGCTTGAATTAGACTATTTTTCCATATTATATGCACCCTAGCATGATTTCTCATTATTTTCACATAGTTTACTTACACGAGCATGCATGAGCATAATTTTAGCCTAAAGAGTCTATGGAATCCATAATTTCTTTAATTTTATATTTGTTCTTCACCAAAATGCAATGAGTTAGACCGATGCATGATTGAGTCTTTATGAGTCAAGGACTGAACCTTAAAATGATTTAACCTAAGGGTTGATAGTTGATGTGAAGAGTTTTGTTGATGAATGTCCAATTTCACTAGATGAATGACTTAACCATATGGTTAATGTCTTATGAGCATATTGAGTCTTTGGAGGAGTATTGAGCTTTGAATTAAGTAAGAGTAAGAGTAAGTCCAACTAACTCAATAACAATATAGCTGCGTATGAGAGGATTGAACCATAAAACCATATGTTTACTATTGTTCCAAAATGAGGACTTGATGTTACTGCTTTTTGGATCCATTGATGGGATATCCTATACTGGGGGTAGGGTATTGTATGGATGTGGCAATAACATCGGTTTGTTGTATCATCACTGGCTCATAGGTTATGGTTGTCAGTTAGAGAAATTCCCAAATCATCCTTGATAGTACTCTGAGTAGATTATAAATAGATGATAGATGAGTGGTCATTGTCTAGATTGCACTCTCACTTTAGACTTTTGACATGATGATTGAGTTTCCTACTTCTTGAGTTGAGCTACTTGAGTTGATGTTATTCTCCCTCTACGTGTTTCTTTTTGCCATTTTACATGCTCGTACATTTCATGTATTGATGTCCATTTGCGCCTGCATCTTTTGATGATGCAGAGACAGGTACTAGTGGTCATCAATAGACACTCTATTGAGGACCTAATTATTTCCAGTTGATTGGTGAGCCCCCTACTCTCGGAGGACATTATGTTTCTTTCTAGCTTTTATTTTAGACTTATTCATTCTATTTAGAGGTAGTCATGTGCCTGTCATTAGCACCATTATACAAATATTTTAGAGGCTTCATTGACTAGACTGTTGAGTTATGATTAGATGTTATGTTGGCTAGTTTTGTTTTGTACTAGTCTTGCTTAGTTTATGGATGTGATGTTTGGCCTTTAGCCTTTATTTATCATTTGTCATTTCCTTTCTTTATGCAATCTTATACGTTTATGTCTTTCGCTATTAGAATGTGATTGAATAAATGTGATGAGGCCATGTGGTTCACTTGGGGGCTAGCAATAGTCTTCGAGTGTCAGCCACGCCAATGGTAGCCTCCTAGGATATGACAATCTCTGTATGTAACAACCCATCTTGAGATGAGAAGTCCCACATCGGCAAAAATACAAGAAATATATTAGGTGTATCAGTAAAGGACTGGTCTATTAACTGTGATATGCTGTTTGAGGTGAGCCTTAAGGAACAAATCTCTGATGGGCTAGGCCCAAGAGCGGACAATACTTCACAATGCTAGGCCTAGTCATTACAAGTGGTATCAGAGCCACTCTTATGTTAGCCTTGTTGATGTGGGTCAGAGTTCAACTGAGTTTAGGAGAATCTAGGTGAGGTGGGGAAAACCTCAATGCTGAGTCTAGGCAAATCCCATGCGGTAGGGCAAACCTCAGCTAGGACACTGAGTCCATAGAGGGTATGTATGTAATAACCCATCTTGAGATGTGAAGTATCACATCGGCAAAGATAAGAGGGATGTTGGGTATATAAGTAAAAGATTAGTCTATATACTGTAAGGCACTTTTTGGGGTGAGCCCAAATGGACAAATCCGTGATAGGCTAGGCCCAAGGGCGGACAATACATCACAGTGTTGGGCCAGGACATTATAGTAGATGAAATCCACAATTGACCAAGTTCTTACAATTTATCAAGTACACCCAATCAACAACAAATAATTAGTCACTTTAAATCACGAACAAAAAAAATATAATATTTAAGTAAGCTTAACAAGTTTTAGGATTCCACTTGCCTCAACTATTATACAAATCAAGAAAATACTAGAGGAGTTAGAGCTTGGGTTGTGCCCTATTGCAAGCCTTCAAATACTGCCAGGAACCATCTGAGAACTGTATGCACCTCTGGTGTAACTACAAAAGTGGCTGGGGTAGTTGGTGTCTCTAGCTGCGACAGAGTTGGGGCATCCGATTTATGCTCCTCAGGCTAAAGGGATTGCTCCCTATCAAGGATGGATGGTGTAGTCCTACCCTGGTCCCATCCTCCACGCATCATATCTATGAAAAATAGGTGCAGTCAGATCCCCAAAAATTGAAGAACCATTGACAAAATGCACAATTAGTTTCACCAACATAGGAAAGTTCCTAAATATCTTGTAGCCTCCTTGAAATAAGTCACAGATGTCTCCACACTCATCTACATGAATCTGCTAGATGGTAGCTCTGTAAAGTTAAGACCAGTGAAACATAAGCCCTGATACCAACTTGTCATGATCCGGTCTTGATCATAATGGTGCTTGCTAGACCCCACCTACAGGCAAGTCGATTACTCAACCCCAGGGTGCTTGTCCTTGCTCTCTAGCAATACTATAACTAATACTATATATATATATATATATATATATATATATATATATATATATATATATATAACAAAACCATGATATAATACAAGGACAAAGTCTGAAATACATAGCACTATTGAATAAGGACAAAATCTGAAAGTAAAAGACGGTCATCAAAAGGAAAGAGACTACAAGTATTCGGAGGTGTCGGTACTCACCTAAAAGAAGTCTTATATGCGCTCTCGACTCCACCAAAAGTCAATGCTCCCAGTTATAAGCTGGACCTACACTATGGGAAGATGTAGAAGTAGGAGAGAGTACCATAATAAGGCACCCAGAATGTATCATCAGCCGACTAAGTGAAATAATATACATAAGGAAGCTTAGATGCAGATAAAAGCGACAATCCTTTAAATCCACCCTAGACTCTCATCCCGAACTGAATATCACATTGTACGCGAGTTTAAGGCCCTAGTATCTGTACTTGTATGCCACCAGGGTTCCCATAAATATGAAAGGTACACCCATGCACAATACAACTGACAGATCATTACTTAACATAACAGAATTATCACAGAGCCCATTTCACCAAATCATCATATCAAGGGCCAGCTGAACGTAGGTGTAAGGCCCTAGTGTCTATATATGAGTGTCCCCTAAGCCTCCATAAGCCTTGAGGGTACACCACCAACAATCAAGGTCTATATAGATATGTGGGTCCATGACTAATCAATTGTGCCTCCGTCCCCAGCAATCACATGTAAATTAGTTGTTGACCTTGTGCCTGAATGTGGCACACCATCCAAAAATATACATGTATAATGGTGGGACATATACCCCGCAGGAGAAAGAATCTCCCTAGCATAAACAATAGTATCTATACTCAAAATATTAAACACAAGGAATAGCCCCAACATGTAGCCAATAGGGTCTCAGACTCAAAGTAACAACAAGTGCTCAGACCCATTTAGAATCAGCACCCGGGTCTCAGACACTTGGATGTGACCACCAAAGACTCGGACCACGAGGCACATCACCTTGGGTCTCAAACACTCGAACTTGGCCACCAAAGACTTGGACAATGGGCCACGTCATCTAGATCTCAGAGCGTAGAACCAATTATTCTCTCTCTAACCTATTAGGATCCCCAAAATCACCTCATCTCTCTTTCAAGAGTCATCCCCCATCGAACCCTATATAGCGACCATGTCACTTAGATGCTGACAGATAAACGATCCCCTAGGTATGCAAAAAACTCGTATGTAACAACTATCAACAGTCTATCAGAGCGTATATCTCAACAAATAGTGTAAAATCATGCCTAATAGGCCAAACATGCAATAATCTAATCAATGATAGATAAGAAGAGTAAAGCATGATAACAGAAGTGATATCATAAGTATTCACAACAGCCAGGACCAATAGAATCATATCCCAATAATGTCAGCGACATACTCCCTCGGACAACAGTTAAGTTAGAACATATACCTGCCCCACGACATTAATCCATATACGGTCCTTATCAAGCCTCCCTATAATTGATAGTACTAGAATATATCAAAAATATAGATTCATAGCTACCAACAAGGGGTGCAATCCCACAACAACATATACTATGTATATAAGCCATAACTAGCATCTCATTTATATCTCAGTTCAACATGCATATAGTTTCACTCGGTCTAAGGTTTAGGAAAAGCCTAGCCTACCTGGAAACCAATGCCTCACATTTCAAATCAGTCTAGCCAAGCTTTTCCCCATCCCGATAGCTTTCAAATGTTGCTCAGTTATTAAAAATACATTTCACAGTATTAACACTGTCATATTGACCGTAACAATTTGAAAAGGGGGAGAAATTAGGCCAACAATGCCTAAAAATGGGAAAAATAGGGCCTATACCAAAACTCCCAAAACAAAACCCTAAAAAATGATCCCTACGATAATCCTAGTATACATCCAAAAATTTGGCCCAAAACAGACCCCAGAAGACTAATAAAAGATCTAAAAGCATAGCTAAATACTTTACTGGAAGAACATTCTTTCCAAAACTTCCTCGGTCCAAATTTAAGAATATCAAACAATTTTAGCTAACACCCTATATACCACATCGTTATACGTAATAATTTCTTCTTTAACCCACACCAGATATGGCATTTAATCTATTCTTGTAAGCTTTTTAGACTTTAAAGCCTTAGAATCCTAGGAATTTACAAGTTAATCCATCATTATTATTAAGTAGTTAAGAGGCTAACCATATACTAAGGGTCATATTATATGAAAATTATCAAACATAACATTTAAACACAACTTGAACATAAATACCAGAACAAAAGTGCAATGCCACGAAATGTGCCCGAAAATGTGCCTCGAAAATGCTTATTTTCATAATTTTCATATATCTCAAAATTTGTGCGTGATATCGAACATTTGACTTAATATTCATAATCGGTGAAAAACATTGAGTGAGAAATTGGTATAACCCTGATTTTGGAGCAATCATATCAAAATTTGATTTTCCAAAGTTAACAAAAAATAGAATCGATCCGTGTCCCTGGCGTGACGCGGCCAGGGCATAGACCAATGTTAATTTTATGCCAGTTTTTTTGTTCCACTCAAATGGTGTGAGGCCTTGGGCCTAAGCCTTTCTATACGTAAAAACACTTATACTTAGTCATTTTTTAACCTCATATCATTCAAGACATTCCCAAAGACCCAATCTATCACTTAGTCAAATACTTCACCCAAATTCAAGTATTGCAAACTCATATCTGGATTCAAGAAATTCATTCAAGCTTTAAGTTCACATTCAAATCTTCATCAAGAAAATCTCCAAAGTTGAGGTATGTAGGTTTTAACCATTGGGTCCTTTTGCCCATGGTGCCCAACCTTCATTTTTATGTAAATTATATATTTTCAAGTTAATTTTATCTATGGGTACTTATTAATATGAATTTATTATAAACTATGTTGGGGTTTCATGAAATATAGACTTTTTAAACAAGTTTTGAGTTATGAATCTATGACCCATTATGAGATTTGATGAGGGCTTTCAATGTATCTTGCATGAGGGTGTTACCAAGTGTTGGTGGGTTTATTTATATTAAGTTTTTTTACTTGATTTTACTCTTGAATTGCATGATTTTAAAATGAGCATTACATATCCACCAAGTGTTTCATAAGATGTCTGGTTAAGGGCTCTTTAGTTATTAATGATTTATTGCATGGTCTATGGGTCAAGTGACTTTATGAAGATGAAAGGAATGTATATATGTGTTGAAATCATGAAAAGTATCTATAGTGTTGCATGTTGACCACACCTTGTTGAGGGGGTGATATGCCTCAACTACTTTGATGTGGGGTGCTATGCCCATCTACCATGTTGAAAGGTATATACCTTGACCACTTTGATGCGGGGTGCTAGCCTATTTACCATGTTGAGCATTATATATCTTTGCCACTTTAATGGAGATGACATGTCCATCTACCATATTGAGGGGTATATACCTTGACCACTATAATGGGGGAAGACATGCCCATCTACTAATTAAGGGGTATATACCTCAATCACCTTCCGGGGGGTGATATGCCTTGGATTTCAAGTACTAGTTTTCTTGTTCTATGATATTTGTCTCTTCCTACATATGTAATATGTTCTATATAAGCATATTTTACTTCGAGCATTGATTATACATGCCATATTGTTATCATACTATCCATTGCCTATGTTTATGTATTTTAATATGTTGCCTATATCTTATAGCCTTGCATCCTACATACTTAGTATATTCAAACATACTAACACATACTCTATTCCTACATGATGTTACCATGCAGGAATCGAAGCTCCTTACGATCATCCATCCCATAGCTAGTTGTGACATCATTGAAGATAAGCTATTGGTGAGTCCTCAAAGTTCAAGGACATTAGCTATGCCACTCTTCCCTTTGTCATTTCTTAATGTTGAACTCTTTACACTATGAGAGTGAGCTCGGAAAGTGTCTTGGCTACCGTTCAAGTCTATATTTAGAGGTGTTGTTGGACAAGTGATATACTTATGCTTTGAGATTTGACTCTTTATGATTTATGCTATAAAAAACTCCCCTTAGTCCCTTTATCATTATTTATTCTCACGACCAAGGATGTGTAAATGATATGTTGAGAGTCTTATTTGGGGTAACTTCGGGTTTCCATTCACCATATCACGTCTAGACCCTAAGCCTGGGTCGTGACAAATATAGTATCAGAATGCTAGGTTGTTAATGATCCTTGGCATACAACACACTGCATTGATGGAGTCTTATCCATGGTTGTGAGGTGCATCACGACTATGAGTAAGAGGCTATGAGGCATTTTAGGAAATATTTTCCTTCTTCTTTATTTATGACTTGCTGTAGAAGTTAAGGTAAGGCTTTCCCCTAACAAATGTTCTTTCCTATGCTAAATCATACTTATTCCAAGATGAAGAACAACCCGTACCCCGAGGAGCAATAGGCCCCTCCCACTTCTCAAGCTCTTCAAGATGGGGGAGTGGCCCAAGAAGAGTTCCGAGATGCTATTACCATGTTAGCTCAAGCCTTGCGTAATCAAATCAACCAAGGGTCCCAAGCATCTGATGCTCCTATTTTGGCTTCTAGGGTGAGGGATTTCACAAGGATAACCCCACAGGAGTTCCATGGGTCCAAAGTGGATGAGGATCCTCAAGAATTTATTGATGAGGTGTACAAAGTGTTATGTATTATGGGTGTTAGATTAAAGGAGTAAGCAGAGTTAGCAGCCAACCAACTCAAAAGGGTGGCCCAAATATGGTTTACTCAATGGAAGGAGTAGAAGTGGAACAACAATATGATCCTTTGGGAGGAGTTTAAGACAGCATTTCTCAACCGATTCTTCCCTCTTGAACTAAGAGAGGCCAAAATGATAGAATTTATGAATCTAAAGCAAGGGTCTATAAGTGTGAGGGAGTATGCCCTCAAGTTTAACCAACTCTCTAAATATGCTCCATAATTGGTGGCCGAACCAAGGTCTAGAATGAACAAGTTTATGATGGGTGTATTCAATATAGTGAATGAGGAGTGTTGTGCCACAATGTTGATAGGTGATATGGAGTTGTCTCTTCTCATGACTTATGCCGAACAACTAGAGAGGAGAAAGTTTAGAAAGAGGAGAATGGGTGAGGCCTAGAGGGCCCATTATGAAGGTAGGTTCCAAAGTCCCAATGGTAGCCAGTTTTATCAAGGCCAAAGTTCTTCCAATGCTCCTAGTAGAAGGTTTGCTAAAAACAACCTAAGGGTTCAAGATGGTGGTGGTGTGGTGCCTAATAATATGTGCCAAAAATATGGTAGAGACTATAATGGTCTATGTTTGAAGGATACTAATGCTTGTTATGGTGTGATGAAGTGGGTCATAAGGTAGTGGGTTGTCCTGGTAATCAACACAAGGTTAGAGATAGCCTTCCACAAGGCTAAGGTACAAATGCGGTTCTAGAGGAAGGGGAGGACAACAAGGTGGTGCCCCAAGGAAAAATCGACTCTATGCTCTTAAAGGAAGGCAAGGGGTAGATGAGGTGCCCAATGTCATCACTAGTATGTTAAAAGTCTTTGATTTTGATGTGTATGCATTGATAGACCTGGGTGGCACTCTTTCTTTTGTTACTCCTTTTGTTGCCAAAAAGTTTCATGTTAAACCTAATTTATTGTGTGAGCCATATGAAGTGTCTACTCTTGTTGGTGTATCCAATGTTCCTAGAAGGGTATATAGAAATTGCCCCATTTTCACTTTGCATAAAATATTGCCTTGCTATTTTGCTGAGTTGGATAAGGTGGATTTTGATGTCAATTTTAGGATAGATTGGTTGCATGCATATTATGCCTCTATTGATTGTAGAACCCGTAGGGTCAAATTCCAATTCCCTAATGAACCCATCCTTGAGTAGGAGAGTCACGATGTGGTGGTCAAGGGTGAATTCATTTCTTACATTAAAACCCATAAGTTAATTTCTAAGGGGTGTCTCTATCATCTTGTGAGGATTAGAGATGTTGAGTCCAAAGTCCTTCCTATAGAGTCAGTCCTTGTGGTTAATGAATTCCTAGATGTCTTTCCTAGTGAGCTTCCCATTGTTCCTCCCGAAAGGGAAATAGATTTTGGTATAGAGCTCCTTCCCGATACTTAACCCATTTTTATTCCCCCTTACCGTATGGCCTCAGTGGAGTTAAAAGAGTTGAAGGATCAATTGAGGGATTTGTTGGAGAAGGTTTTATTACCCCTAGCTGATCATCTTGGGGTTCACCGGTGTTGTTTGTAAAGAAGAAGGATGGCTCTCTTAGGATGTGTATTGATTGGGGGAAACATAATAGGGTTACTATAAAGAATAAGTATCTTCTACCAATGATTGATGATTTTTTTGGCTAACTTCAAGGGGCTAGTCATTTTTCTATGACTGATATTTGGTCCAGGTATACCAAGTGAACATAAGGGAGTGCGACATTCCCAAGATGACCTTTCGAACTAGGTATGGGGACTATGCATTTGTGGTTATGTCCTTCAATTTAGCTAATGCACCGGTTATCTTCATGGATCTTATGTATAAGGTCTTTAAGCCCTACCTTGATTTACTTGTGGTAGTATTTATTGATGATATCTTGATCTGTTCCCATAGTGAGGAGGAGCATGTGGATCATTTGAGTGTAGTGGTATTGTAAATCTTGAGGGAGGAGAAGTTGTATGCCAAATATGAAAAATATGAGTTTTGGTTGAAAGAGGTTGCTTTCTAGGTCATATGGTGTCGGGTGATTGTATAAAGGTGAATCCTAAAAAGACGAAGGTGATTAGAAATTGGCCTAGACCTTTGACTCCATCCATCGGACATTAGAAGTTTCTTGGGATTAGCGGGTTACTACTGGAGATTTGTTAGTGGTTTCTCTTCTATTGCTTCTCCCATGACTAAATTGACCCAAAGAAAGGCAAAGTTTGTATGGACTGATGAGTGTGAAAAGAGTTTCCAAACTTTGAAGGATAAACTTATCTCTGCTCTAATCTTGTCTCTACAATTGTTGAATTCTTGTTGGGGATGATTCCATCATCATGACTCTTTTTATGTATGCTTCTTTGACATTCAAGGACGAATGTTCCGAAGGGGGAGGTATTGAAACCCCCTGAAAATGTTCTGTGATGCCTCAAGAATTGGTTTGGGTTGTGTTTTGATGCAAAATAGTAAGGTGCATGAAATACTAAGGTTATAGCTTACGCTCTAAACAACTTAAGGTGCATGAAAAGAATTATCCTACCTACGACCTTTAATTGGCCATCGCCGTGGTATTTTCCTTGAAGATTTGGTGTCGTTACTTGTACAGGGTCCATGTTGATGTGTTCACTGATCATAAGAGTCTCCAATATGTGTCCACCCAAAAGGATCTCAACTTGAGACAAAAGAATATGGTTAGAGCTTTTTAAGGACTATGATATGAGTGTGCATTATCACCCCGGTAAGGCTAATATTATGGCTAATGCTTTGAGTAGCATGTCTATGGATAGCCTAGCTCATATTGATGATGGTGGCAAAAAGGTGGCTAGAAAGGTCAATCAGTTGGCTAGATTAGGAGTTAGGTTAGAGGAGGCTGACAATGGTGGGGTAGTGGTTGTTGATGGTTCTAAATCTTCATCGATTAAGGAGGTAAAGGAAAAGTAAGATCTTAACCCCGCCTTGTTAGTGTTAAAGGCCTTGGTAAGAGATGGCAAAGTGGAAGTTTTCTCCCAAGTGGAGATATTTCTTTTAGGTACCAAGGTAGGTTATGTGTGCCCAATATTGATAACTTGAGAGAGACGATTTTGGATAAGGTTCAGAATTCTTCCTAATCTATCCACCATAGTTCTGCAAAGATGTATAGAATTTGAGGGAAGTGTTTTGGTGGGGTGGTATGAAGAGAGACATTGCTAAGTTTGTATCTGGTTGTCATAATTGCCAACAAGTGAAAGCCGAGCATTAAAGGTAGGGTGGCCTAGCCCAAGATATAAAGATTCCTACTTGGAAGTGGGCAGAAATCAACATTGATTTAATGGTTGGGTTGCCTAAGACTAGAAAGCATTTTGATTTTATTCATGTTATGGTTGATAGAATGACAAAGTCGGTTCATTTCCTACCAGTTAAAACTACTTATGGTGCCGAAGATTATGCTAGGTTGTACATGCATAAGTTGGTTATATTACATGGGATGCCTTTATCTATCATATCGAATCGTGGTGCTCAATTCACTTCTCACTTTTGGAAGTCCTTCCAAAGAGGTCTTAGTAACAAGGTAAAGCTTAGTATGGCCTTTCACCTCAAATGGATGGCCAAGCCGAAAGAACTATCCAAACTCTTGAGGATATCCTTAGAGCTTGTGTTTTGGAGTTTAAGGGTAGTTAGGATGATCACCTTCCATTCATTGAGTTTGCTTACAATAATAGTTATCATTCAAGCGTTAGTATGGCTCCTTTTGAGGCTCTCTATGGTAGATGTTATAGATCCCCGGTTAGATGGTTTGAGGTGGGGGAGATGGCTTTGTTGGGTCTGGATCTGGTTATGGAGGCCATGGAGAAGGGGAGGGTGATAAGGAAAAGGTTGAGAACAACCCAAACTCGTCTAAAGTCCTGTGCCGATGTGAGAAGAAGGGATCTTGAATTTAGGATTGGTGATTGGGTCTACTTGAAGGTCTCACCCATGAAGGGTTTGGTTCATTTTGGTAAAAAGGATAAATTGAGTCCAAGATTTATGGGTCCATAGAGTGTTGAGGAGGATTGGTAGGGAGGTCTGAGAGTTGGAGTTGCCTAATGACATGAATATGGTTCATCCGGTCTTCTATGTGTCTATGATGAGAAAGTGTGTGGGTGACTTAAGTGCTATTGTGCCTCTTGATGTTGTGGGTGTTGTTGAAGACAATTCGACTTATGAAGAGGTTTCAGTAGAAATTTTAGATAGACAAGTGAAGAGGTTGAGGAATAAGGATGTTTCTTCTATAAAGGTCCTTTGGAGAAACCAACAACTTGAGAGTGCTAGCCCTACCTTGATTTACTTGTGGTAGTATTTATTGATGATATCTTGATCTGTTCCCAAAGTGATGTAATTCATAGGAAGCCGAGGCGGACATGCAAAAGCAATATCCCTATCGCTTCCATTCTACTCAAGCCTAAGGTACTAATTCAAGTCCGCTTAATGATTTCAAGACTTAAGTTTCAGGCCTTATGCCATTTGCATACATTAATGTTTATGTTGATAAGTTCATAGTGATTTTGACACTTATGTTGAGATTTTTGAAAGTGGTGTTTAAGTATATTGTTGAATTCTTATTGGGGATGATTCCATCATGATTACTCTTCTTATGTATGCTTCTTTGACATTCAGGGACGATTGTTGAATTCTTGTTGGGGATGATTCCATCATCATGACTCTTTTTATGTATGCTTCTTTGACATTCAAGGACGAATGTTCCGAAGGGGGAGGTATTGAAACCCCCTGAAAATGTTCCTTGGAAACACCCATATTCATAATTTCCATATATCTCAAAATATGCTAGTGATATCAAAAATCCAATTTCATATTCGTGATTAAGAGGCAAAATTGAGTAAAAAATGGGTATAACCCCGATTTTAGAGCAACCGTATCAAAAATTTATTTTCCAAAGTTGACAAATATAGTCGATCCGCGCCCCTAGCGCGACACGGCCAGGGCGCGGACTAGTGTTAATTTTGTGCCAATTTTCCTATTTCTGTCCAAGGCTTTGAGGCCTTGGGGCTAAGCCTTATTATGCATAAAAATATCTATACTTAGTCATTTTCAACCCCATATCATTCAAGGCATTTCCTAAAATCCTCTCTAATACTTAGCCAAATATTTCACCCAAATTCAAGTATTACAAACTCATTTCTTGATTCAAGAAATTCATTCAAGCTTCAAGTTTTTACGTACATTTATTTTTACGTACATTGTATGTTTTCAAGTTTATTTATCTATGGGTACTTATTACTATGAATTGATTATAAACTATATTGGGATTTCATGAAATGTGGACTATTTAAGCATGTTTTGAGCTATGAATCTATGACCCATTATGAGATTTGATGAGGGGTTCC
>DF361174.1:25710-53794 GCA_000787875.1 Solanum virginianum | reverse complement strand
GAACAGCAGAAGAATAAATACTCAAAGAAAATATCCTATGATTCAGTCTATTTGTATAGAGGTCTGTGGACGCCTGTGCGTATGGGGTATGGTAGTTTGTATGACTAGTATGTATGTTGTGTATGTTGGGCGGTTTAACCGCAGCGGTGACCTTGTCGGCCTGCGTGTATATATATATATATGTTTGTTGTATGCTGGGACTCTTCTGTATGATGGGTTTGGGTAGTCAATAAAACAAAGGAAACTCTGCCAAAATTTCTGTAAATAAATTAGCTATCATAACTGGAATCTGGTTTAGTGTTTATGTCTTGGTGTCCCAGTAGGGCACTAGTCACGGCCCATGGGTTGGGTCGTGACAATGACTTAGCACTGATGGATAGGGGGCGTTAGGGCTATCCCTCCTTTCCTTGAACTATTTGCCAACATAGGAATGGTAGTCATCATCGAAATGATCGGGTCATAAGGGATGACTATTCATTTATGATATTATATGTTTTGATATGGAAATCCTTCTGAAATGACCGGGTCGTAAGGAAGGTGGCCGCCACATACGAAATGACCGGGTCGTAAGGTGTGGTGTAGATTACCTTTGGCACAATCCCCAATGCTCAATCAATCAACTCAAGACTCAATCTCATTAGATTACCTGGGTCGTAAGGTGTGGTGTAGATTACCTTTGGCAAGTAATCTTCTCTCACTTGATGGGTGGTCAACATCGGGCAAGTTCATGTAGTACCTCACAAGGGTTTGCGATGCTAGTAATGGTCATATCCCCACTATATATATGAGCATCATTGGCACTTCATGCGTCATGAATTTCATAGCATCTTGTTATACTACATTCTTTGTTATGTATATCTCTTTCTATATTATGTGCTCTTATCATCTAACATCGTATGCAGGTTTTGGTAAGTTACATGCATTACACCCCGCATAGTTAGTATATTCAAATGTACAAACGCATACTTTTGCCTACATAATCTCACTATGTAGGGACCGAGGACTACAATCATCCACCATACGACTTTAGCTGGGATCTCAAGTTTTGGCTTGTTAAGGTGAGTCCTATCTTCCAAGGACAAGCTACCATTCCTATATCTTATGTAGCTTTTGGTTATGCTATCTTTACTTGAGGGTGAGCCTGGGACATGTCTTGGCCCCCATCCCATCTTATGGCTAGAGGCATTATTGGACCCCTTGTAGATTCTTGTCATGTCTATGTGTTATGTGTTGTATTTAGAGCTTACGATTATGGATATCTTTTGGATATGACTATTGTGGAATTGTTATGAGGGATTATGATATTTATGTATGTTTAATATGGAAATGTGGAAGATCCTAAGTCCCAAATTGTCCCCATAGAGTGAGTCATACTTACCCACCCCTTAGTCATTAATAAAATACCGTTCCCAAAATAAAGAAAAAAATTCACTTTGAAAACACGTTCGCAACGCGTAGTAGTATTTTTCACTAAAAATTTTTCGAACGAAATCCATGTTAATCCCTTTCCCTATGATATCCCCATAGCGTGAGTCCTACTTTTCCATCCCTTGGAACTATATGTTTACTTTTTTAATACGCTTCTGAATTGATGATGTGAATTTTGGATACTTTGGGGCTTGTTTGGGGACTCTTGGGTTCCCATTCGCCATGTCACTTCTAGACCTTAGGTCCGGGCTGTGACATTAATATAGTTATAAAGTAAAGTACAGTCCTCATGTTGAGCATACATTTCTTGATTGGATGATGAAGAAGACGAACCAACATTGTTATTTTAAGCCATTAGTGGTCAATATTATTAGTAATAATATCAGCTATAAATTTTGTTTACATATAAAATAAATGTTTGGTAATATAAATAGTGATTTTTTTTTTTTGAAAAAAGTACTTTGGGTCAAGTTTTGTATTTAAAAAATATGAAATTATGATGTGAATTTTCAAATTAATTTTTCGAAGAATTTAGATGTCAAGCCCTAGGAGGGTACCTTAGCGTGACAGTCACTCAGAGACTATTGCTAGTCCCCGAGCAAACCACTTGGCCTCATCGACACATCATACTCAACAGCAGAAGAATAAATACTCAAAGAAAATTCAATAATTAGATCAATTGACTAAATCCTCTCATAGATACATAATTCCAATGAACAAAGTTTTAGAAAATAAAGACAGTCATCAACTTCTACTCAATGCCTATGAAGTCTCTACCTGTAACATCTAGATGGTACCATGACAGTCCATAGCTACCCAACTCAAGGAAAAAAATACGCAGTGATAGGAAAAGGGTTCCTCTGAAGGTAAGAAGGGCTCACCATCTCTGGATCATGGATCTGAATTTCAACGGATGTGTCTGCCGAAGTCCTCTAACACTTGCTTCTGCATCATGAAAAGATGCAGGCGCAAATAGACGTCAGTACATGGAATATACTGGTATGTAAAATAGATGAAAAGGAGTAAGTATAATCAAAATACTCAAACTAAGGGACTCAACTCAACTCAAGAGGCTCAACTCACTCATATCGACTCAGCAACTCATGTTTGACTCAGTATGCAAGTTTAAAGTAAATCATATTTTTTAAAATATACATTAGTAAAAATAACTCCATTGGAAATCTCATGTTCAATTAATGGTACTTGGGAGTTTCTCTTAACCGACATTCAAATCCCACCACCTTTAGTTTGGTGATGCACAATGAAGGTGAAGTCATTGCCACGTCTGTCCTAAACGTGCCACGGTAAAGGACGATCAACCTCTTTCTCTCTTGGATCCATAGTGAATGTCCTCTTTTGGGACAAGAGTCGTCAGAACGAGCTGCATGACTATCCTACACTGCCAAACATAGTTTTATTTTTTAAAATAGATGTTTACTAGCTCCTCGCTCGGTGTTCAATACTCCTCCCATGACTAAAACATGCACAACTCATCAATCAACTCAATCCTCAATGCTCAATCAATCAACTCAAGACTCAATCTCATTAGATTACCTCATCTCAACTCATTAACTCGTTCAATCAATATAAATCATCTCATTCAATTTGGACTAAAATAGTTATTTAGACTTACTCAATTTGACTCATCATGTAGTGTAAGCAAAACAATTATTTATAAAAATGTATGAGACTATATGCAACATGTTTCTCATACCCAATCATACTCAAATTACTCAACTCAAAATACTCATATTCAAACTCATCATCAACACTCTCAAAATAGGACCACAATCATAGATCACAACACATTCATATCATCAAAGCTTTAGACTCATCTCCTAAGTTCATTCTTGCAACTTTTACCAAAATAACATATAGAGTTTTATGAAGTAATTCATAATAAAACATTTGTACAGTAAATTAAGCTTATGATGATAATCAACATAGGAAATACATAATATAAGTATAGAAGACCCAGGAATTTCATACATAGACTCACTACATCCATCTATCTATCTTCTTTAACTTAAGGGGCACATGGAAGAACAATTCCATATTTTTAAGTTAACCTTACATACCTTGGATGAAGAATAACACAAATTATCACAAGATTTTAACCCTAACCTCAAGATCTCTAACTCTTCTCCTCTTTTTCTCTCAAAACTTGGCCATCAAAAATGGGTTTTGGATGCCCTGTTTTGAGAAAAACGACCCTTAGGCTGATATATGGAACTTGGGAGGGTTGGGAAAGGTCTAAAATACCGTTCCCAAAATAAAGAAAAAAATTCACTTTGAAAACACGTTCGCAACGCGTAGTAGTATTTTTCACTAAAAATTTTTCGAACGAGTTTTCAAAAAATTTGACTAAGTGCGGGTCCGCTATAGTAGCGCATCGTGGACCCATCGTGCACCAACACTAGTTCGGGTTTTTGCACCTAAAAATTATCTTTTGATCTGATTGCTCTAAAAATCAACCGAGACCATTTCCCCACTCAATATTTTGTGTTGATCGCAAATCCAGCCTCGGATTATCCATTGGACCACGGGAAGATACGTTATATGCATAATTCTCCTCTATAGGCATTTCGATAATTTCACTAGACGTCAGGGGTATTTTGGAAATTTCCCCAGGCATCAGATTATCTCCCCTTTGGGATCATTAGTCCTCGAATGATGAGTAAAGATGGACATCAAGACATGAATAACACTCATAGCTCTTCACAATAACTCAATTTATCGCCTCTTCAATCAACCTCTATAATCTCTCCTCAGACTCAAAATAAACATATCAATCCGAGAAAGGAAACATCCGTTAATCAAGGGTAAGAACATTACCTTTAACATTCTCATCATCAGGCATGAATGGAATGCCAAAACTTAATCAATTCGAATCACCTTGACAATCAGTCTTTCGAACTCAAAAAGGAAGTCATCAACTTTAATCGAGAATAGGACCATCAAGATATATAACACTTCATAGATAACTCTCAAAACTTAGCACCTCATCTCAACTTCGCTCCTCTTCATGGCACTATACTTCATCAATTAAAGCTTAAAGCTCCTATTCAAATCTCTTCCTAACCATATCCTCTTAATCCATTTAAGCCTAATTCTAAGCCTCAAAGTGCTATTCCTAAGATGATTATATTCCTACCAAGCTAATCTTCAAGACACAAACTGTATACCTCCATAGGGACTTTCATTTAGAGAACACTACTCCCCATCACTACTCTATTGCATTTACCTAAAACACTCACTCAAAAGTCATTAATAGCCTTCTCTGATCACTCATATAGTGACATCTACACATTCAAGCCTATCACACTAACCACTTCTACATCCGTCATTGAGTGAGCTCTTACTTAAAGATGCACTAACATGCTCTTGCCTAGAGATACTCTAATCTACTCTTACCTATTTGTAGCACATCATAAGCTCTCATCTCTCTCTTTCTCCACATCCATAACCTTAATGAAAGGAGGACATCATAATCATCACATTAAGGAACATCCACTCTCACTCATCAATAATAACTCATATATTATCATCAATATCGCTATCAAGACTGGAAGGAAGGATTATTGGAAAGGATTGGAGGGAAAGGTCATAAGTATGATACATTCACGAAATTCAATCTGAGAGCATTCGTATTATGATACAACCTTATTAGCCTTTTTGGACCTATCGAGCATTTATAGAATTGAACATGTTATGAAACTCAATTCGCATCCATATGACATAAGGTTGCAATCTAATTTTCATGAGATAAAGTACAACTATCACTTCTCATTCTCAGGACTCATCATGAACATAAATCAGTATCGATTATATGGGTTTAGTCCAAAGGCATGGTGCTCATACGTAGGAGAGGAATAAAGCATCACCTCAATTGAGCTCTAAGGAATATAAGAAATTGAAAAACATTAACGTCTCATTCTGATCAACTTATTAATATCAAAACTCGAGACTCACTTTGGTTTATCAACTCCTCATCTTCCCCTCAGCTCAAAGGTTATTTCCTAACTCTACGAACAATCCTCCTTTACTAATCTATAAGTATAGTACTTCACACGATTTTTGGGCATCACTATCCATAAGAACACCTCAAATTCTCTTGTTATGCTATACTCAAAGATATAAAATCACTATCAAAACTTCTTCTAAGATACAACTCTTTGCTTCCTTCTAGCTTTGTAGGCATCTTTCTATATTGACTACTCTTATTGGTATGCATAATCTCTTTCTACCACTCTTATCATCTAACCTCTTAGTTCAAACTACTTATGTTCAACTTCTAAGCTCTGACATATTGGACTAAAGAAGTCATTGGTTACAAGGTAGAACTCATCATCATTTATACATAAATACCCATCGACCTATCGCTAATACTTCTTCTAAGATATGACTCTTTGCTTCCTTCTAGCTTTTTAGGCATCTTTCTTTATTGACTACTCTTATTGGCATGCATAATCGCTTTATACCACTCTTATCATCTAACCTCTTAGTTCAAACTACTTACATTCAACTTCTAAGCTCCGATATATTAGACTGAAATAGTCATTGGTTACAAGGTAGAACTCATCGTCACTTATACATAAATACCCATTGATCTATTTACTAAAGGTAACAAAGAAATACTTACACTAGCTCGCTCTACATTGACAACTCAACTATACTATCTAGGTTATCATAGCAAGTCATAACTTAGAGCTTCACATAACTTTACTCTATTGTGAATACCCATTTTAAGCTCCCTCTCATCTAGTGTTCCATTCTTAATTTATTATCTCCATCTAAAGAGTACCTCTACCATACTCGTGGCATCACATCCTTATAAGTCAACATCTTAACTCCAAACACACACTATAGAAAGACTCTCAAAGAAAATCTCCAACTGAGACTATCA
Organism: Solanum virginianum; assembly: GCA_000787875.1. NCBI lineage: Eukaryota > Viridiplantae > Streptophyta > Magnoliopsida > Solanales > Solanaceae > Solanum > Solanum virginianum. Next base: position 47,460 of record DF361174.1, on the reverse strand, counting down.
CTATGATAGTGTTATCTCCTTTCTTCACGTTGCTCCCTAAAATTCAAGCTTAGGGTCTAGTACTTACATGTGCATACCACACTTTACTCATATTATACCAACCTATAACTACTAGGTAACTATTTAGGACCACAGGCCCGCTAAAGTCTCATAATGAAAACTCGATCAACACATCCCCTCATCACAACTTAAGTACCATCCACCCATCTAGTATACCTCATTATCTAGCTAAGCTCATTACTCTTTAAGTCTCACGAGACTCTCACTTCGAAATCATAAGACTAGTTTAGGTTTTTTACCTTAAAAGTGCTCTATTTCCACTATTCAACATTTACAATTCACCCTCACTAATACGAATATCATAATACATAAACATAAACTTCTTTCTAGCTTAGGAAAACTCCAACTCATCCTAACAATAACTCTGTCTCCATACCTCGTCATGAAATCAAATGGGACTTCCTACCCCTTTGTCAAAACTTAAGAGAATCAAATCATTACCACATTACTTACCTAATAGGCATATAATTCCAGTTGCAAGCCTCAAACAATCACCAATCTCACTATCTGGTCTTCCTCCTATCATGCCTTGAGTTCATACCCTAGAAGTGGACGACACTCAGAACCATTTCTAGTCCTAAGCAAACCACTTGGCCTGACTACTTTACCAAATAAAAGACTTAATTAATAAACAATGGGCATAGATAATATGTACTAAAGAAACTACAATATTCTAAACAGTCTAAACAATAGAAATATCCCAACAATATCTAAAAATGAGAATTGAACACCTATCATGTAACATCCTGAGAAATTATTTAAATACTCCTACATAAGTAATAAATACAGTACATACTGAAAATAGAAAATATGCTGAAAGTTTGCATGTAGAAACTATCTTGCTTTAACTTGGGGAATTCTCTAATTGATTCCAAGCTCCAATGGAAAGTCTAAGACCGGATTTGCACCAGCGCAAAAAAGTAAGTGGGAAAATGGCCTCGACCAAATTTTAGAGCAACCGAGTTGAAAAGTAATTTTTGCTAATTAATTGAAAAATAGTATCAGTATGCGCCAATGGCGCATCGCATACGGAATGGGGCTTAACACTTATGTTTTTTTTAAATTTTTTGATGAGAATTCGCAAAAATACACATATCTGTGCCCCTGAAGCTTCACAGACATGGTATGTCTGAGTTAAATTTGATTCTTTTAATACGAGAAGAGCCTTTTGATCATTCCTCAACCTATCCTAAGTCCCAAAACGTGTTTAAGGGTCATTTATATCAGATTAAGGGTTACAAAACCCATTTTTCTTAACTTCTAAATGAGGGTTCTTGAAGGAGAAAGAAGAGAGAGCTTGAGGATTCCTAAGTTTGGGTCCAGTTTCTTGAAGAAGCTTTAATAATTCTTCATCCAGGTATGTAAGGCTCTAAGACATGGGATTGTTCTCCCATGTGCCCCATAGATCGTAGGAAGTTGGTGCGTTGAATGTGAAGAGTCTTGTATGTGAAATTCTTGGGTATTTTATTGAATATTTTCTTATAATATATATTTTTCTAGATTGATGATCATCCTAAACTTAAATTACTATTTAAATAGCTTTCTTGAATTACTTCATGACACTTTACGTGATTACCTTGTTAAAGATTACAATAGTGAACCTAGGGGTTGATGTCTAGAGCCTTGATCATATGGGTGTGCTTGCTTGTTGTGGTTCGAATCCTGAGTTGACTGTAATAATGACTGATGTTGATGATGTTGATACCCTTAGAGTCTTAAAAAGATTGAATTTAATTTTAAAAGAATATTACTAACTTCTTGAGCCAATAGATAATGAGATGAATGGATGTGCCTTGTCTAAAAGAGAACAAATGATGATTAACCTTGATGTTTGACGGCTTATGAGCATGTTTAATCTTGGCAGGAGCATTGAGCACTGAAATGAGTAAGAGTGAGTCCCATTAGCACTCATTAACTATATAGTCAGCATAGGAGAGGATTGAACCATGAAAAAGGGATATTTCCTCAGTCCTAAAAGAGGACTTGATAGATTTTTGGATCTATTGATAGACTAGACTCGTCCTATACCCCGACAAGGTAGAGAAGGATGTGGTGACGAATCACTTTATTTTATCATCACCTGCTCATTTGTTAGTTAAAGAATTCCCAGATAGATTCCATATAAATAGTACTCTGATGTTCATGTGATGGTATGAGTTATGATTGATGTTAATGTGATAGTGTCTATTCCTTTTTCTGAGATGAGATAAGTACCAATGAGTTGATGTTATTCCATATTATTTTGCTTATACTGTTTACCTTTAGCCCATTTACATATAGTACATTCCACCTACTGATACCATTTGGTGCTGCATCATTTCATGATACAGATTCAGTAGACAGAGGACTTTAGCAGATGAATTATTGATGTTTAGAGATTCTTAGATTCACCTATATTTGAAAGATGACTTTTATTTCATTTTCTAAAATTATAAGTTATTCTAAGTCTATGGTAGTCATGGCTTGTCATGGTACCTTTCTAGACTTATAGAGATAGAGGCTTCATGGACATAGAGAGGTGATGTTTTGATGTTGTGGTCTTTCCCCTTATTAAACCAAGTTTCTTAATTCTCTGTGATGGTATGGAGGATGATGACTAGTCTTGTCGCCTATTACCCTTATTCTTGATATAGATGTGATGAGATAGAATAGCCCACTATTATTTGATTTCTAATTTTGATGTCTTCCGCCGGTGTATGATTGAACGGAGGTGATGAGGCCAGGTGGTTCGCTCGGGGGCTATCAATAGTTTTTGAGTCCCAATTATGCCCACTCCCGAGGCGTGCCATATCATATACTCTATGGAACCTCTAACTAGAATAGTCTAAAACAAATATTGGGACAGGCCCACGGTAGCCACAACTGAAAGGAAAAATACTAAAAAGAAAACATAAGTAATGACTACAAGCCTCTGACTGAGAAAAAGGCTTACTAGTAGCGAGATGGATGGTTGGTCCTCAACAAAGCATCTTCTGAGAAACTTTATCACCTGTATCTGCATTATAAAATGATAAAGGTCTAGAGAACATCAGTATGTGGAATGTACGTTATATAAAATAGCCAAAATAGAACACAGGATAAGACAATATGCTCAAAGTAATTTAAACATACCTCAAAATAATATAGCATAAGTAATAAATACAGTACATACTGAAAATAGAAAATATGCTGAAAGTTTGCATGTAGAAACTATCTTGCTTTAACTTGGGGAATTCTCTAATTGATAACCACCACTATGAGCTTCGTGGTGATACAACATCTTGTCCACACTGCCAGAGCTATCCCGTACTTTGTCGGGGTAAGGAACGAAAACTAAGGGAGTAGATCCATCCCAAAACTGGGTCATCTCAGTGGCAATGAGGAGTTATACTTTAATCCTATCCTACGCTAGCGATATAGTTTATTAGTTCAAGTTATTATTGCTCTTACTTATATTAGTGCTCAATACTACTCCCAAAATAGCTTTTATAATGCTCATAACTTAAAAGAGTAAGAGTTCTCAAAATGTTTCTGTGATCTTTTGGGACTTAACCCAACTTTGATTTACTTAAGCTTTTCTCGACTCATAACTTAAAAGAGTAAGAGTTCTCAAAATGTCTCTTTTATCTTTTAGGACTTAGACCAACTTAGCTTTTCTTAAGCTTTTCTTGTCTTGTCTCTTTTCTTTGACTGAAAATGGTATCATTACAAGTATCTTAAAAACATAAAATGCATTACTCAGCTATCTTGCAAATACAAAGCTTTAAATGCTTCTTAAACTTAACTCAAGCTGTGAATTTTATTGCCTTTCATGAAATAGATGTAGGGTTCTCATGAATACAATAATAATTGCAAAATCTTGCTTCAATGGCTTACTTAGTGCTATAATCAGTAAAAGATATGACTTTTTATAAAAATGAATGCATGAACAAGTATCTTGAAGAAATTCACTACTAATGGAGTAAAATTGATTTCAACTCAAAAGTATGAATCTTGGGTAAACATTTGTAGTCAAAGATACTAAAACATATGTAGGATAGCTTTTCGAGTGTCTTACATACTTTGGAAATTAACTTCTTGGAAGAATTGAGGAGGATTTTTGAAAGCCCTAACTTTGCCCTTTTGAAACTATTGTCTAAGTTCTTGAAGTATTTAACGTTATTGAGATGGGATAGTACGTTTTAGTGGTTTATTTAGGTGAAAACTGACTATTTAGGCTTAAAAGGGTGAGGAATGTTAAAAATACCCCTCTTAAAAATCGTAGGGCGGGTCACCTATGAGACCCTCTAAGACTTGTAGAGGCTTCTATGACTCGTAAGGGACCTTTCGTGAAGTTTTGGATAATTTTTGAGGTCTCTAGAATTTTCTATGAGCCCCCTGGTATGACTCGTAGTGGGTCCTACAATCTGTAGTTTGGTTTGTAAAGTCTGGAGCTACAAATTTAACTTCTTTGACTTTTTCCTTGAGATATTGATATGGGTCGTAGTTCGAATTACAACCTGTAACTGAGTCTTGTAGTCAAACTCTGCATAGATAGTTTTCAGTAAAATGACTATAACTTTTGACTTCGATCACCAAATGAGGTGAAACTAGTTGCATTGGAGTGATAATTTGAAGTGCTTTCATTTGTTATTTTATGTGACTTCTAGTTCTTTGTGTGCTAAGAGTTATAGTCATTTAAAGTTGACCCTTGCATATTCTATGGTTAGAAACTCATTTTATAGGTAAGTTTTGAACTTGACTAAGTGCTAGAGGTTTCTTGTGACCCTAATGCACTTCCTATATATAAGAGTAAGGCTTGAAATATAGGTACTTATGAGGATAGATTTATGGGGTGTCACATCTCCACTCCCTCATGATCCTTCTAGTTCAGGGGTAACAACTCTACTTATGGTTTACAAGACCTCAAATCATAGTCTTAGTTAATTAGCATCATTAAACTTCTTGGAAACATAAGCTTCTCTCTCATGGATAACATCAAAAGCAAGTAAGGACTTAAATTATACCTGTTATAACATCCTAGAGTGTGTGGGTGTACCTCCTGGGCTTATGGGGGCTCAAGGGGTGTTCAGGCTTAGACGCTAGGGCGTTACATCCATGTACAGTTGACCTTTGTTCTGATGATGTGGATAGCTAGGCTCTGTGATGGTTCTATGGGATTCTGTGATGGTTCTGAGGGATTTTTTGATGATTTGTTGATTCTATATTATGCGTGTGTACGTTCCGGGCTTATGGGGGTCTAGTTGGTGTATAGGCATAGATAGTAGGGCCTTACACTTATGTACAACATTGTGCCTCAGTTGGGGGTTGTTATGGTATGAGCCTATGTAGTTCTGGTTCAAGTTATTGTGGTTGTTACTTGGGTTAGTTCAATTATCATTGTTCATCTCTTTGGTTGGATCAGTGGTGGTTTTAGGGTTTGTAGATATGCCTATGTCTTGATCTGAGTTTGTTTTGCTATGCTGCTGCAGTTCTCTATACATTTGGACTTTATTTCTGTTCGTTATTCCACTCGGTTTGCCGATGATGCCTACTAGGTGCCTTTTTTGGTACTCACCCATACTTCTGTCTCTTTTTATAGTGCAGGTCCATGTACGGGCCGTGATAGTTGAGTTGGAGAACTTTGGGAACACTTAGGAGACCTTTTGTGAGCACTGGCAGATCTGGTTTCTTCGCGGTCGCGTTTTTGTTGATGGTGATCTTCCCTATCTATACATTGGCCTTGTACAGTAGTGTTATGTGTTGGTAGAGGCACTTTAATTTTGTATATTACTATGATTATTGATATATGTATATGATATTTCCTTGTCTCTATTGTAGCTCTGTGCAGTTGACTTCCAGGTTCTAGGTAGTTTCCATATATATATTATTGTTGTATTGATTTGGTTTGGACTAGAGAGATAGGGCAGGTACCCTTGGGTTGGGAATTGGCTTGCTTGTAGGTGGGACCTAGCAGGCACCATCAAGACAGAGATCAAGTCGTGACACCCCACCCATAGATTTGAACAACCGTACATTCTTTATCCAAAATTCCATTAATCACCCTACCCCCACCCACAGATCCGGATCGAGGGTATTTCCATTTCTTCTCGTGCCACTATCCCCTTTACTTTGGCCCATATTAGTATTGGCTTCGGTATTATGTCAAATTTATTAAATCTTGAATTTAAATGACATCCCAAAGATAATTCAATGAGAGAAGGATTACCTAGTCTTATGAGGAGATCAGGATTCTATTTATTCATCGATGTTAGACGTTCAATTTCTTCATCAAAACATTTTTTACTTTTTTGGTAATTTTTTAATTTCAATTTTAAATTGACATATTCATGATCCCAAAATTAAAGAATATTTTAATATATTTTACCTAGCTTTAGTTTAATCATGAGATTCGAAAGTCTTCTTTACTTTAACTATCAAACTTTGTCAAGAAAAATCAAGACAAAAATTAAGATGGAGTGAGTAATAACTAAAAGATTCTGAAAATGATATGCTCAAAACTAATTAAATACTAAATGATTTTTAACTTATTTTAATTCGCTAAAGACAATAAGTATGACTTAAGTCAAAGGTGTATAATTGACAGAGTTTTTAATAAAATTTAATTATTGGGATCAATTTTACTCACTACTTATTAACATTTTTTTGGTATATAAATGAAGGAAAATGTGGCAGCTGAGGCAATTAAACCTCATCAAAGGAGATGTTAGCAAACTACAACTTCTTGATAATTAATTTATTGTCTCTCTTTAATTATATTTTCTTTAGTGTTATTTACCAAAATTGTCAATTTAAAAAGTAAATGTATTATAAAATTAATGAACCACGAAAATAGCATGAAGAGAGAATTACGAGCTCTACTTTTAAAAAATATTTTGAGAATTAGAAAAGATATTAGGGCAAAATGGAAAGAATATTCAATCAAATCAAAGTTGCTAATAAATAAAAATCTATAAATTGATATAGGTGACAACTTATTACTTTTGATAGATTTTTACTTATATATGCTTAAGCTTTGAATCAACTTATACACTTTAATAATCATATCTTATATTATAATAGTACTTTGTGTTTTATACTTACTAAAGGAAAATAGATATTCTCCATATCGGTATTTTTGTTATAAAAAAAATCTTTATATCCAAAGTGTAATTAACCAAATCTATTTTGATCTGAGAGAAAAATATAGGTGATTAACTTAGTACTTAAGTATAGTTTCACATGAGTGCTTTGGTAGTTTTTAAGTATTCTGATAACATTGAATTAGCTTGTGATTTGTAATAATTTAGTACCTTACTATTCTATTAGCTTTACAAATCGAAATAAAATACTTACTTATGAATATTCTCACATTTCGGTGTTTTTGTTCTAAGAGCAATCTTTATATCCAGCTCTGTAATAACAAAATCTATTTTGACCAGAGAAAAATATAGGTGAGAAACTTAGTACAAGTATAGTTTCACATGAGTCCTTTGGTAGATTTTAAGTATTCTGATAACATTGAATTAGCTTTGCCTTGTAAAAATTTAGTACCTTACTATTCCATTAGCTTTACAAATCGAAATAAAATAAGTAGCTTTGCCTTGTAAAAATTTAGTACCTTACTATTCCATTAGCTTTACAAATTGAAATAAAATAATTAGAAGAGCACAAATTTAAGTGTTACACCACCACTAGCCACAACAATAACAAGCTTAGTGTAATTTCACAAATAGTATTTGAGAGAATAAAATATACACAATCTTACTTCTATTGTTATGAGTAGAAAAGATATTTCTGATTGATTATTGATGATTCTTCTCCATTATCCAATGTAAAATAGGCAATATGAGAAAGCTTACACATGCTACATTTTTTTCGTTAATTAAACTTGCATAGATAACTTAAGTAGTAAGCACATTACCCTAGCCTCTGCAATTAGCCATGCTAAAGCTTAATTGGGCCACATCCCAACCCACACATAGGACAAAACATATCCATAAACCTTACATGAATAATAAGTTTCTAAATAGTCATCATTAAATTGTTTTTCCACACATGGTTGGGGGGGGGGTTACAAAAAGATGTTGTGTTACCAAAATCATCTTAATTTGCACCTTCCTTAGCCAGGATGTCTGCGACTTGATTTGTTCCCTAACACCACCTAGTCCAGAGCATCCATTAGGTACCTGCATTGGCAGATAATAAAACCATACCTAAGATTACATTCCCTAAACATATGAAGAATTGCTTGCGAATCCGTATTAATCTCTAGTGGTTAAAGTTGTTGTTCCATGCTGCTTGGAGGCCTCTAAGCAGGGCTCTTAGTTCAACTTCAATGGGTGTGGAGTGGGGAGTAGGCTGCATGAACCCCAAAGTCCAGTTGCCATAGTGGTCATATATCACTCTTCCTAGCCCACCTCGCACAGTGTCGCCATTTGATACCCCATCCACATTAAGCTTGTACTTACCATTGTCAGGAAGTTCCCATTTAATGCTCAGGTGTTGCACAAATTAGTTCCCCTTACCCTTGTGCATGATGACTTCGGTATATTACAATACTTGGCTATGCACAAGGGTTTATCTCAATGAAGTGTGCTTATTGTTGTGCACATTATTGTTTCTATTGAGCCAGATATGCCAAAGGCAGAAAGGCATAAAAGAGTCCTGTCAATCTGGATGAGTGGTGTTTCTATTTGAACATTTGCCAGGCGTCAAGCCAGTTGTTCCCATCCAGTGTTTCCAGGTTAAGAGTGAAGGTAATGTTATTGTGACATTTAACTTCTTCCCAGAATGCTCTAGCAATGTTACATTTGAAGAACACGTGGGTAATGTCTTCGCTTGGATGATAACAAAGCTTACATTTGGGGTCAACTTGAATCCCTCTACTATGGAGGTGATGGTTGGTGGGTAATCTACCATGCACATGGTCTATAAAAAGATTTTTATCTTATTTGGGACCTTGGTTTTCCAAATAATCTGGAACCTCGTGTGTTATAGGCAGAGGAGTAAGTAAATCGACCATCGCTGGTAAGACTCGAAGTTCTTCTATCATCCTTGTTAGTATAAATATTCATTGGGTGGTCAATGATGATATCAATGAGGTCTATTGGAAGAGCTAAAGAAAGCTTTACAGGGTGCCAACTGTTAGTCTAAAACATATAAACGATGGTAAAGTTTTCCTCCGAGTCTTGTAGAGGTCCTAGAATGTAGGATCTTATGCAATTGGATGTGATGATCCAGATGTCATAGAAAAAGCTAATAACAATATCCTTTGCAACTGTCCACCTAGTAGCATGGGCAACATTTTTCCAACCATTTTGGATATCATTCCAGGTCCTTGAGATAGTGTGGGCAGGAGGGCCAGTACAGGGTTTACTGAGGTGCTTATTGGATAGCACTTAGGCACAAAGTGCAGTGGAGTGGTGAAGTAGTCTCCAGGTTCAGCCACTTAGAATGGTTCTATTCCTAGTGCCACTCTTGTAGATGTCCAAACCGCAATGAGGTTTAGTTTTTTTTGTTACAATATCCCAATTGACAAGATGCATCTTTCTTTTTTTTAGTAGAACCTCAGATAAAATCTCTTGTGACTTTGTCAATGGCTGTGGCAATTTTCATAAGGACTCTTATGTAGCTCATAACATGGGAGGGGATGCTTTCCAGAGAGGATTTTGTAAGCATAAGTCTGCCAGCCATGTTGAGGTTCTTGCTTTTCCAGCCAATAAACTTTTTCCTTGTGTTGTCAATTATGAATTGGAAATCCCTATTGGTGGGTCTCTTATGGAACATGGGGAAGCCAAGGTATTTCCCAAAGGAGTTGTGCTCCTTTATCCCTCTCAATTAGGGTTGGAGAATACCATTCAGCTTGTAATGATACCATCAATGATAACAACAAGAATAGCAGCAACAACAACAACCAAATCATTCACAATAATGATCCCTCTTCAGTTCTATGTGATGCAATAGCTCTTACTATTTGTGAGTTTAACTATTCCATGGGGGTTAGTTCAAATCTTTATTCTTACATAATTGAGTAATCAACTTTATTTGTTTTTTATAGTTAAATATATTTTTCATTATATTATTCACATAAATGCTCACTTAAAATATTTTTTCATAATGATCAGGAGGATACCAATATGGGAAACAATGAATGCTGAAAAATTATATGACAATGATGGATGGCAATTGGATGATGATTTCCACAATGAAATTTTCAATACAGAAGAGTTTAGAAGTTTGGACTGATCAACTAGTGACAAATAATCTCTTGCTTGTCTAGTTCCATTTTCTACTTCTATATTTTGAGCTATGCTAAGTATTGCTTTCACTTATGTTGTTCTTCTATTGTTTATTTGTATGCCTGATGTTATGACCTAGGAGGGTACCCTAGACGTGGCCGGCACTTAGAGACTATTACTAATCTCCAAGCGAACAACTTGGTCTCATCACATTCATTCATTCAACATAACTAACCAATCAGCGGAAGATTTAAGATAATAAATAGTGGAAAATCTGAGTCTACAAAATCATATTAAAATAAACAAGCTAGTATGAAAGAAACTAGCTCAATATAATCTCCAATCAACAATTCGATTCTAGTTAATGAAGCCTCTATCACTATCAATTAGTGCCAATGACAGACTCATGACTACCTCAAATAAAAAATAAAGCTAGTCTTAAGTCTAACTCTAATAGCTAGATGAAAAAAAATAATGATTCTCCGAGTAAAGGAGGCTCACCAACTCAACTGACTGTAAAAGATCTTCAACGGAACGTATGTTGACGATCTCTTATGCCTATCTCTGCATCATGAAATGATGCAGTCTAAATGGATATCAGTATGTGGAATGTAAAATGGCTGAATGAAACTGATATAGGCATAATAAATATAGAATAACATCAACTCATATGATACTCAATCAAAATGTCAATGTCTATCTAAAGCAAGAACAAAGAGTAGACAAATGACTCATCAATACCAATCTAAAATCATCAATCAACTTAACTCATAGTACTCTCAGTGTGGGACCTATTTGATAGTTTCTTTTATTCAACAACAATCACTTATGAGCAAGTGACTATATGAAAATCTCACTGATGTTGTCACAGCCATTTTGTACTTGTCCAGTTAAGAATAAATCGAATCTATAATGGATTCGAACAATTAACCAATCAAGTCCTGTTGTTTCAAGAAATAGAATGGAGACATGTCCGACTTTAACGGACTTAGTCCTTAAAAATAGGAACCTATCCGACTTTAATGGACTTAGTTCACAAAATATGGTCTTGTTCAACTTTAATGGACTTAGTCTACTCCAATGCTTGACGACATAGTTATTGAGTTCAAATTGGACTTACTCTTACTCATTTTAATGCGCGATACACCTCCCAAGACTCAATGCTCATAAGAAAATCCATCTCATTAACTCAATTAGTCTCATAAAGACTCTCATCATCTCATTAACTCTATCTCAATTGGGCCTTCCGGCCTAACATCTCATCAATTCAATTCTTATTCAACAACTCAATGACTCAGATCAATCATTAAGAGGAAGTTCATTAGATAAATCTCTAGAGTTCAATTATGAATACTCTTAGGACCATCAAGCTCTATTAACTCATCATCATGCTCATATCACAATCACAATCAACACGCTCAAGTCAAGGCTTTAGACTCAATCCCTAGTTTCATTCAGGCATTCGTTTATAAAATAATATATATGGTTTATACAATCACTCATGAAAAGTATTTATTCAGTGAATCAAGTTTGTGATGATAATCAATATGTGAAAATACATATAATGTATAAATTTTCAAGAAAACATTCAAGAAACATGCATGGAGACTTATTATACTCATAATCTTTCTATTACCATCAATGGGAGTGTATGGAAGAACAATTTCATTGTCACAACCTAGACCTAGGGTCTAGGAGTGACATGGTGAATGAGAACTCGAAAATCCCCAAACAAGCCTCAAAATATCCAAATTCACATCATCGGTTTGAAAGCGTATTCAAAAACTAAACACATAGTTCTAAGGGATGGGAAAGTAGGACTCATGCTATAGGGATATCATAGGGAAAGGGGTTAGCATGGATTCACATTACCCGTAGCACATAAATACTAAAGGGCGGGTAAGTATGACCCATTCTATGGGTAAAATTTGGGACTTAGGATCTTCCACATTTCCAGATCAAACATACATACATATCATCATCCTCATAACGAATCCATAATAGCCATATCCAGAAGATATCCATAACTGTAAGCTCCAAATACAACACATAATACATAAATCCAACAAGAGTCTATAAGATGTCTAACAATGCATCTAGATATAAGATAGGAAGGGGCCCAAGATATGTCCCGGGCTCACACTAAAAGTAAAAATTGAAAATGGGAACAACATAATGTAGATAGATGGTGGCTTGCCTTTGGAAGATAGGACTCACCACAACAATTCGATCTAGCTATCGAACGGTGGATGAAAGTAATCTCCGGTCCCTGCATGGTGAGATCATGTAGGTAAAAGTATGTGTTACTACATTTGAATGTACTAAGTATGCAGGGTGCAATGCAAGGGATTTAGCAAACCTGTATTTTAATATTAGATGGAAAGGGCACATGGTATAGAAAGAGATATATATAGCAAGGAATGTATTATAACAAGATGTTATGGAATTCATGATGGATGAGATGCAAATGCTCATATATAGTGGGGATATGACCTTAACCGACATATAAGACCAAGCGAGCTATTATTTGGAATCCCGATGTTATCCCCACACCAAAAAAGAGATGGTCTACTTGCCAAAGGTAAACCATACTTCTCCTTACGGGCCTCCCATTTCGAAGAAGTAACCTTCCTTACAGATTTTCCATTTCGGATAGAATTTTTATATCATTTCTAGTGGGTCATGCCTCAACTAATTGGATGAGCCTCGTGTCTTTCTAACGGGCCATGCCTAAACTAATGGGATAAGCCTCAGATCTTTCTAGCGGGTCATGCCTCAACTAATGGGATGAGCCTCAGATCTCAATACCTATGCTGGTACATAGTTCAAGGAAAGGAAAAGGGCCCTCGGGGATAGACCTGACGCCCCCAAACCATTTTGATAAGTCAAAACATTCCACAAGAATACTTGTACATATATATGCTTCAGAGAGAGATACAATAGTTCTTTCAAATTCTTTCAAAATAAATTTAGGCTCAAAAGCAAAACACATTCATAATAATTCTTTCTTAGACTCAAATGCCAAAACATAGTCATAATTCATAGTTCTCATGCATCGGAATAGCACATTTATACATACAAAATGGTCCAAGCACCCAATCTGGGCCTATATAAGTCATTTTATCTAACTCAAACCACCCCTCAGGAGATCTACATTTTCTACCATATAAAACCTCAAATGGTGCTATACTAATTCTAGCGTGAAAGCTATTTCTGTAAGCAACGCAATAAGTAGTAGATGATCACCCCAATTTTCTATGAATTCTAACACAGAAGTCCCTAACATATCCTCCAAGATTGAATTATCATTCCGGCTTGTCCGTCGATTTGAGGATAAAAATAGTACTTAACTTAACCTTAATGTCAAGCCCCTTTTTAAATTGATTTCCAAAAGTGAGAAGTAAGTTGGATACCACAAGCCAATATAATAAAAGAAGGCACACCACCCAGTCTAACCAACTCCCAAATATATATAACTTGGCATTGTTTTTTTTTTCGTACCATGCCACCAATACGCTTTTCTCAAGTCTCAATACATTTTGTAGATCCCAAGTGAATAGATTAATGAGGTTTATGGGCTTTACTCATGATCATCTCCCTAAGACCATCAACGTCTGAAACATACAATGGTCTTGGTACTTAATTACACCATCTTCCCCTTGGGAGAAAACCTCTATCTTATTTCTGGCAACCAAAATCTTCAACACAACCAATGGTTGCTCTAAGTCTTGCCTTTCCTTAACATCTATAACCACAAAGATTTTGCCCCAGTTCGAACATGGATGCCACCGTCATTGAAGTTGGCCAACCTAACACCCAATCTTGCCAAATGGTGAACATCCTTTGCCAACTCTTTCTTCCCTTCATCAACATGAGCCACACTTCCCATAGATAGCCCACCAAGAGTATCAACTACAATATTTGCCTTGCCGGGATGATATTGTACACTTATGTCATAGCCCTTAAGGAGTTCCAACCACCTCCTTTGTCTCAAGTTAAGATCCCTTCAAGTGAATACATATTGCAAACTCTTGTGGTTGGTGAACACTTCAACATACACCCCATACAAATATTATCTCCTAATCTTCAAGGAAAACACCACCGCCGCTAACTCAAGTTATGAGTCGGGTAATTACGCTCATGCACCTCCCATTGTCTCGATGTATAAGCTATCACCTTACTATGTTGCATAAATACACAACCCAACCTAATTCGAGAAGCATCACAACACACCTCAAACCCATCCTAGCCATTTGGTAAAGTCAAAATGGAGCCAATGTAAGCCAATCTTTCAATATTTGAAAACTCTTCTCACACTCATCTGACCGTACAAATTTGGCCTTCTTTTGAGTCAACTTGGTCAATGGAGATGTATTAAATGATAAACCTTAGACTAACCTTCCATTATAACCAGCCAACCCAAGAAAACTTTGAATATTCGAAGGAGCAAGCTTGTCAAATAATGCACATCCTTCACTAACTCCCTTTTTACCTTATCTATAAGATTAGCTTCAACATCTTCCTTGCCTGGATTGCATTAAGAGCCCATAGTACATCTACCTATTCAGTAGGGATGGATGGAGATATGAGATCTTTCGACATGTTCCATAGCACGATAAGAATAATGAAAAGTGAAATATTTCCTAAAACGCCTTATAGCCTCCTACCCATAGATATGGTGCGCTCCACACCTATGAATAAGACCCTAATTGAAGTGGCATATTGGACTCCGAGGACCATTTATAAACCTAATACTTTGATACCATCTTTGTCATGACCCGGACCTAGGGTCTAAGAGTGACATAGCAAATGAAAACCTGAGAGTCCCTAAACAAGCCTCAAAGTATCCAAATTCACATCATCGGTTCGAAAACATATTCAAAAAGTAAACACATAGTTCTAAGGGATGGGAAAGTAGGACTCACACTATGGGGATATTATAGTGAAAGGGGGTTAACATGGATTCACATAACATGTAGCATATAAAGACTAAGGCGCGGATAAGTATGACTCACTCTATGGGGGAAATTCAGGACTTAGGATCTTCCACATTTCCACATCAAACATAAATACATATCATAATCCTCATAACGGATCCATAATAGTCATATCCAAAAGATATCCATAACCATAAGCTCCAAATATAACACATAACACATAGATCTTATAAGAGACTACAAGATGTCCAACAATGCCTCTAGATATAAGATGGGATGGGGGCCAAGACATGTCCTGGGCTCATATTCAAAGTAAAAATAAAAATGGGAATAACATAAGTTAGATAGATAGTGGCTTGTCCTTGGAAGATAGGACTCACCACAACAAATGTCTCAAATCTGATCTAGCCATCGAATGCTAGATGAAACTAATCTTCGGTCCCTACATGGTGAGATCATATAGGCAAAAGTATGGGTTAGTACGTTTGATTGTCCTAAGTATGTGGGGTGCAATACATGAGATTTAGCAAGTCTGCAATCAATGTTAGATGACAAGGGCACATAATATAAAAATATATATATATATATATATAGCAAGGAATGTATTATAACAAGACGCTATGGAATTCATGATACATGAGATGCAAAAGCTCATATATAATGGGGATGTGACCTCAATCGACATATAAGACCAAGCGAGCTATTACTTGGAATCCCAATGTTATTCCCACACCAAAATAGAGATGGTCTACTTGCCAAAGGTAAACCACACCTCTCCTTACGGGCCTCCCATTTCGAAGAAGTAACCTTTCTTACAGATCTCCCATTTTAGATAGCATATTCATATTATTTCTAGCGGGTCATGCCTTAACTAACGGGATGAGCCTCAGATCTCAATACCTATGCTAGCACATAATTCATGGAAAGGGAGAGGGCCCTTGGGGATAGCCCTGACGCCTCCAATCCATCATTCTAAGTCAAAACATCCCATAAGAATAATTATACATATACATGCTTTCAAAGAGAGATGCAATTGTCATTTCAAATCCTTGCAATGTACATTTAGGCTCACAAGCCAAATATATTCATAATAATTCTTTCTTAGGCTCAAATGCCAAAACATAGCCATAATTCATAGTTCTCATGCATTGGAATAGCTCATTCATACATACAAAATGGTGCAAGCACCCATACAGCTCAAAGAGCCATAATAATAGATATTTATATAATCACATTCTTGTCATAACCATAATCTTATCAAAATCATATACATGAATATAATTGGGTTTAATCCACTTCATAATTTTAATAAAAATCCAATGTACATGAATGCATATGCCATAAATAGTGTGGGAATAGCATGGGTAATTGAGATTCAATCTACAATCAATAATATAATATGAAATTGAAGTAAATCCATAATTAAATCCACATTTAAACCATAATATAAATCACCCATGCTTAGATCAACCTTAAAGAGACCATGCATAATCAAATACTCACAATAATAATAATGTAATCCAACAATTTTGAGCTTAAATTAACTTAAAATCATCAAATAAGTACAACCCATACTTTAATTGAATTTATTAAACAATACAATTGAAAACCCAAATTTAAAGTAGCCAAAAGTTCCATTAAATTGAGAAAAAGGGTTTTGGGTCATCTTGGTTGAAAGGAACCAAGAATCAAAACTCACATAAATAGAGAAGATTCAAGAAGAAACTAGAAAAAATTTGATGAAAAAAAAGACCCTTCCTTATGCTCCAAGCTAATCTCCAATGGCTCACTTGAGGGGAGTTCTTTAGATTAGAGAGTTTGAATAATTCTAGTTGTAGGAATGAATTTGAATGAGAGAATTAGAGTTTAGGTAATTTGGAGGTATTACTAAAGTATAGAAAGCCATAAAAGACCCTTAGAATAACTGAAAATTACATAAGGGCCATTAATGACAAAGAATTTAAACATCCGCATATATCCCTATACAGACGAGTTCTATGAAAATGGGCATAACCTCTTGATACGAACTCAGAATAAGGTGAAACTAGATGGGTTGGAAAGATAATTCAAAGAGATTTAATTTGATAGGTCGTGGGAAACCCAATTCATTATATACTAAGAGATATAACCATTTAAAATTGACCCTTCTATCGGTACTTGTGAAAAACTTAACCAAAGGAATTCCTTTGAACTTGGCTTGACGTGGGAGACCCATGATGGCCTTAAAAAACATAAATAAGCTTGAATTAACGGTTTGAAAGTGAATTTATCTTGGGCTTGAAGGTTACATATAGATCCTTTGACTAGAGCTTGAAACGAGGATTTAGGAAACATTTTGAGCGAACGAATAAGAAGCTAAGTGTTAGAATAAGAACTAATTGTAATGAATGAATATGAGATGATTTGGGGGTCTCATATAGGGGTTACACGGGCCATGGAGGTGTTCATAAGGTTTCGCCTTGGTAAAAAACTCTTCCGTAACCAAATTCCAAACACCACTAAAGCTATACAAAATCCCGATCCTTACATCCATGTTTTAGTTTAGCCTTACATACCTAGTATGAAGCTTTGACACTCAATCTCAGAGAAGTCTCCTCGATTTCCTCAAATTCTCACTCCTCATATCTTCTCTTTAGCACTAGTCTTTGTTAGAAACTTAGGAAGACTAAGGAATGGGGACTACAACCCTTTTTACACTGAAAACGATATGTTTTGATCATGTTTTAAGTTTAGGAGGGGTTGAAAAAAGTCTAGAATGCCCCTCAAGAAAACTGAAAAAAAAATCTGGCTCGGGGACACCTAGTATGTGACGCTAACTGGGTTGTTTTTTAGGGTTTTTTTTTTCTGAAAATTCTTCGATCGAGTGTTCTAATCCCATGAAAATATTTAGATCACATCTAAGTATGAATCCACGACAAGTCCACGACGCGGACATGTCGTTCACTCTTTCTAAAATGTGTTTTCGCTTAAAAAAATTATTTTTTGATCAGGTTGCTCTAAAAATAAACCAAGACCATTTTCCCATACAAATTTTCATGTTGGTTGCCTTTCCGACCTCAGATTTGTCATAGGAGTTTGGGAAGACACGTTATGCGCACATCTCTCATCTAGAAATGTTTTGGTAATTTTACAGGGTGTTACACCTGATGTATGCTAAGAGGCTTGGGTGATGTACCTTCGGATTCGCCGTGTTATGACCAGGTCTTAGGCTTGGGTCGTCACACATACAAATTTTGTACTAAAAATAATACAATAATAAGATACAACACAGAATATATCTCCAGCTACTTGCATTCCAAAAATTGTGTACCACAATCAATATGTATTCCAAGAATCATTAATATATCCAGAAGCTAAAATGTAATTGTTTTTTTCTATTCAAGTTTATATATATAAGTAGTTGAGGAAGCATTCAACATGTTTTTGTATTAAAAAACAGAAGAATATGCAAATGTATCTACATATATTATTTGTAATAAACAAAAATGTATCTCAATCTCTTTGTATTTCATATCATTAATAGACAAATATTCAAAAGGATTCAACATTTGAATTGTATTCATAATTTACTCTGCACATGTGATTAGTATTCATAAAGTTAACTATTACTTCTTATGTTGACACCTGTATTCAAAATCGAACGAACATATAAATTTTTACCAAAAAAATGCAATGAAAAGATACAATGAAAAATGTATCTCCAGCAAATTACATTCCAAAAGTTATGTTTTACAATCTATTTGAATTTCAAAAACCATTAATATATCCATAACTTATAATATTTTTTTCTGATTCAAATTTATATTAAAAAACAATTGAGGAAGCAAATTCTGTATCATTGAAGATTTAAACAAAACAAGTATAAAAAATTCAATTTTAAATCAAAACATATCCAGAAATAAACTTTCAATTGATGGTTTCACAACTTATTGAATTCAAAATAAAATATTCAAACTTTTGAGGTTAAAAACAGTTTGAATTCAAAACTAAAATAATTTGAATAATACTTGATTGATTTTAGCACGAATTCAAATTTTAAGTATGGATCTCCTCTTTTTTTTTTTTAGCCACAAATTGATCAATCAAATTGCCTTATACAATGGAGAATTAAAATTTGTTAATGGAAGCAGATAGGGATGAAGAAGATGAGATGATAACCGGAAAATGTCCTCTCCTAATTTGTAACATAAGTAACTAATTTTTATGAAAGAATGACCATATTTGAAAGATTCTCTCATGATTTTATGAGCATATATTCTAAAGATTTGCTCCCATGATTTTTTTCAATTTTCTATTTATTAGTTGTGTTTTATTAACTTAAATTTTAAAAAATACATAAATTAGGTGAATAGCAACTCAAAAAATAACTCTTTTTAATAAATATTGATCGAAAGTGTAATTAAGGAGTCCTATTAAATGTTAAAGGCACAATACATAAATGTCCTATTAAATGTTAAAGGTACAATACATAAATTGACCCCTTAAATTGGAGCGAAATTTTAAGTTGGAACTCAAACTTTCAAAGTGCACAAATAGGCACTCCAACTTGCCTTTTTTTATCAAGTAGGCACAGCTGTGCAGAAGTCCATGTGTGTGAGATACACTCTCTATGACATGAATTGTATATCCAATTTTACTATGCCACGTCATATACTTATTTCACCTATTTATATTTTAAAAAAAAAAGAAAATACCACGTCATCTAACACTATTCCACCTATTTATAGTTAAAAAAAAAAGTAAAAGAAACATTTGTGATTGGAAAAAATAAATTTATTTTACGAAAAATTTAAATTTTTTACTCCACCTTGAGCCTTATCCACCCCACCCCTAACCCCCTACCTTTACCCTCTCACCTCTCAAAAAAGAATTTTAAAAAATTTATTTTTAAAAAATATTTCAAATGAAGAAATATTTTTTTAATGTCAAAAACTAGAAAAAAAATCTTGAAGATTAGTACTAAAAAGAAGAAAAAAATTGTATTTTAATTTGAAAAATAATGGTGTATATATATATAGGGATATAGTAGGAGTAAAAAATGACAATTCAAGCCTTTTTCACTGTTGAAATCTTCAGAAAAATAGAACTCACACGGTCCCTTTTGTGTGTACACACATGCTTTGCCATGTCAGCGCCTTGTGTTTACTTGATAAAAAATGGAAAAGTTGGAGTGCCTATTTGTGCACTTTGAAAGTTTGAGTTCCAACTTAAAATTTCGCTCCAAGTTATGGGTCCAATTTATGTATTACCCCACTGTTAAAATTGTCACGACCCAACCCCGTGGGCCATGACTAAGGCCCGAGTGGGCCCCCTAAACACGATCACAAAACTGAATTACAAACGGATGACTTATGTTCACAAAAATTTCAGTAGAGTTTCTTTTGTTTTATATACTAACCCAAAATAACCCTGCACTCAGAAAAATTCCAACAGACACAACGCAGAGCAGACAGAATATCATATAATATATTGGCCGACAAGGCCGCTATGGAAGGTAAAACCACACAACATACGCATCATACAGATCTAGTCATACAGACTGGGCACAACCTAGACATATATACATCCACAGACCTCTAAATAGACTAACAAAATCATAGGACAGGACATGACCCCGTCGTACCCTCGAATAAACATACATACAAAATAACAAATGAGGGTATATACCAAAAATAGGCTCTGGGGTAAGGGGAGCACTTCAAACAGCAAACAGGTATCCTAAGCTGGTAGGTTACCAAACTGTACGTCGGTACCTGCGGGCATGAAACGCAGCCCCCGAAGAAAGGGGACAGTACAAACTACGTATTAAATATGCAAGCAAAGGATATAGAACACAAATCTGAGTAATAACCGAAACCAAAGTATGAAAGGTAAATGCATTTCCAAAATATCAAAATGTTTACTTTCAAAATACCAAAACATGCCTAGCGCCTAAGAATGATGGTCGCTTGCCCGTCAATGGCACCATATACCTAACACCAAAAAGTTACAAATCTCCGAATCCCCGTCTCATATCACATCACAAAAATAGCACGAGTGAGCCAGGCGGTACGTGTCGTCATCCCTGTACTCACCCCAAACATAGCATACCACACAAGTGAGCCAGGTGCTACGTTTCGCCGTCCCTGTACTCACCATCCAACACAGCATAATGCGCAAGTGAGCCAGGCGCTACGTATCGCCATCCCTGTCACACATATCATCATACAAAAGTAGTGTAAGTGAGCCAGGCGCTACGCATCGCCGTTCCTGTCACACATATCATCATACAGAAGTAGCATAAATGAGCCAGGCGCTACGCATCGCCGTCCCTGTCTCACGCGCTTTAATACAAAAATGGCATAGGTGAGTCAGGCGTTATGCATCGCCGTCCCTGTACTCACATATCACATACCACAACCAGAAATAGCATGAGCGAGTCAGGCGCTACGCATCACCGTCCCCGTACTCACCCAGCATGGCATAGCACCAAACACCATATAACAGACAAATGAGCCGGGCGCTACATACCGCCGTCCCCATACTCACTGTCAAATATCGCCTAACACTGGAAC
>DF361175.1:41925-54178 GCA_000787875.1 Solanum virginianum | reverse complement strand
TATTTTTGTGCCATATTTATTTTGTGTTATTCCTTATATTTTCCCAACACGAACATCTAGCTCATACTTCAAGATTTGTCTAAGTAATACAATGTCCGGAGTTTTCAAGATTACTAGGTTCGAGAAGAGGAGGTCCTGTTCAGATGGAGATGATGATGGTGATTATGATTATGCGCCAGCAGCATGCCTAGATAAAGACGGTGACGATGATAGAAATTACGACTATGCTCCTGCAGCATCCTTAGATGGAGATGACGATGATCGAGACTATGATTATGCTCCAGCTGCATGAATAGATTCGTTGAAGGTTTTTGGTATAGAAACAAATTTAGAATAGACACAACACTTTTTGTCAAACTCATGTTGTCTAATTCAAACATAAGGAAGTTTTAGGTAGTTACTAGTCATCAAGAAGTAAGAACCTTGGTTTCAATAATACTAGTCCTTCAAAAAGAAAATAGGAATATGTAGCAACAATGATTATGATTATGTGGCAACAATGATTATGATTTTTTTATAATTTTACTTTTAATGGATTTTGATAGTTCATACTTCTCCACCGAGCAAAGTATAAACGAATAATCTTTAAAGCTCATTTGTGTATATAATATAATAATGACATGTAAAGTGAATTTTGGAATTGGCAGCCCCAAAAGTAGCTAAAATTGAGCCAACTTATGTTGTGCACATTCCTCCTATATATAACACAACACACTTCCTAAGCATATGGTTTCCTCACCTTTACTCAAACCACAAAAATAATTCTTCATTTTCCATAGCAATATGATATATCATACAATATCTAATATTATCTCATACTCCTTATTTCAATATTTATATTGTCTAAGAATAGATACATATATAAAATGTCTGACATTTTCAAAATTATCGATTTTCAGAAGAGAAGGTCATGTTCAAATGAAGATGACGATGATGGAGACTATGATTATACTTCAGCTGCATAAATTATTACATAGTAATTTTTGGCATAAATCTAAAATATACGAAACACATTTAGTCCAACTTACTGTATATTGTCTTTGTCAAGATGTTAGGGACTAAGAATATATCATTAATTAGCTTATTACATGTATTTTTCTAAAAAAAATATCTTAATAATTTGTGGAGAGGGTGACATGGATATTGTAAACATAGTATCAGGTATTGATGATATAATTGTTGGGTAACAAACTCCTTCCACATTGGTGGAAGAGAAGAAGTAGAACATATTTAAATAGGTTCAATCCAACCCATTAGTATGAAGCCTTTTGGGAGGTGCCCAAAAATAAATTCGTAAGGGCTTGGTCCAAAGCGGACAATATCATACTAATGCGGGGTTGGATTCATCTCTATATATAGTCCATTAGATTGGATTTTTCAAAGAATTTACGTCACAATTCATGTGTAACAAGCCTCAAGACATTTTAAAGCTTTTGAAAAAGTCGCTCAACTATTGGAAATAAGTGAACATAAATATTTTTTTTTTATTTTGTATTAGAAAATTGGTCATTTAACTTTCATTATTTCACTCAAACAGACACGTAGTTATCTTTGCTTTATTAAATCAAAAAATTCATTTATCTTTTCTTGCTTCACTCAAAAGGTCACTCAAGCTGAAAAATGATAAATTCTTTGTACAAACTTATTTAAGTAGAGTGAGTTTGAAAGTACCACCTGAAATGATTTTGCATTTTCGAAAAATATCTTTTTCAAGCATAATATATAAACATCTCTTTCAACATGACATCAACTGATATATATGTCCTCCAATTTTGAATGTGCACAACTAGATATTCAAATTAGTACAAAGATGAATAAGTAGACATATCCTATGTGATAATTCATGTGCGACGCCATGTAGAACATATGCATTTGCTTGTTCAATATTATACAAATTTAAGTGTCTACACACTCAAAATTAAAAGATATAGATGTCAGTTGATACTAAGTTATATTATAGTCAACCTCTTTAGGTTAAATACTCATGCAGAAAAAAATGTTGACATCTTTTCATGCTTTTGTAGTCAAAGGACAAATCCATTTTATTTTGTCTATGTGGCATGCTAACTAAGCATCAATGCAAATTAAACACACTTCCACGTGCCATGCACACACTAAATTTTCATTTGGCTCATTCATGATTGAAAGAATCTATCTCCACCAAGATATATGGAGAATATGTAACCTTTTAAACACTAATTATACACAAATACAATGACATGTAAAGTTGAATTTGGAGCCAAGCATATGGCTTTGCACATTCTAAAGATAGCATAACACACTTTCCTAAGGTGCCACAAAATGACACCACAATTGGCTCTTTCCTTTATATAGGCATATTGTTTCCTCATCTATCATACCATTAATCTTCACATCTTATCAAAAGAGGTACAAGTACATCTAACATCTAGCTCATATTTCAAGATTTGTCTAAGTAATACAATGTCTAGAATTTTCAAGATTATTAGGTTCGAGAAGAGGAGGTCGTATTCAGATGGAGATGATGATGGTGATTATGATTATGCATCAGCAGCATGCCTAGGGGGAGATGGTGACGATGATGGAGATTATGACTATGCTCCTGCAGCATCCTTAGACGGAGATGACGATGATCGAGACTATGATTATGCTCCAGCAGCATGAATAAATTCATCGAAGGTTTTTGGTATAGAAACAAATTTAGAATAGACATAACACTTTTTGTCAAACTTATTGTTGTCTAATTCTATGATTAGCTTATTAAGGACTCTGATGATCAAGATCATTAGCTTATTAGACATATTGTTTATACAATATCTCTGTGTCAACTTATGAAAAGCAATAAAAAAAATACTTTTAAATTTTGTGGAATTTAAGTGAAGATGAATGCAATATATTAAAATTATCTTCTAAATTTTGTGGTCTTAACCATGTTATGTATGATATATGCTTGAAATTAAAAAGGATCAATTTGAATAATTTTTATAACTTTGAGGGCATATATGGATCAATAGTATAAAACAAAGTACGTGTATGGATCGATGGTATAAAAAGAGGACAATGCTAAAAAAAATTTCATAGTAAAGGGTCAAATATGGATTAATAGTATAATGTGAATGACATATATGGGTCAATAATATGACAATAAGGACATAGATCGATGGTATAAAAAAGATCAATATTTTAAAAAAAAATCGATAGCATAGGGGCAAATATGACCATTTTCCTTAAATTTTATTGTGAATGATTAGGGTTGTCACGTATAGCTTGAACTGATCAAAATGAACTAAGTTGATAGATGATCTGATTATTAGTCTGCCCAAATTACTTTGCCTGATATGATCAAAATGGGTTACTTTAATGGATTATATATAATTCAATCCACCAAATTTTAATTTGTCTTTTTTTAAAAAGAATATAATAGTCTAATTGTATTTTATTTATTTATTATTATGTCAACAATATAAATATTAAAAAAAACATTTTGATAAAATTTCTCATGAATTAATTTAATTTATATATTATACTATTTTTAAATAGACTGAATTATGCTAATGAGCTAAAATAGTAAATAAACAAATTATTATTTCATTCAAATTGGATATATATTAAGTGAATCATATTTTTATGCACATTAAAGGAATTAATGTGGACATTTTTTTACAATATCTCTAGTGAAAGGACATGGAATATATTTGTCTAGGTGGCATGCCAACTCAGCATCCACATAGATACCACACACTTCCACGTGTCATGCAAACATTTCCACACGGGATTAAGAATTTATCGTTGGAATTCTAACGATGTATATAACTTGTTGTATATAGTTAATGTAATATTATTTTCACCGTTCAATAATATTTACATGATATAACAGATACTTCGTCTTATTTTTGAAAAATCACACTATCTTTAAGAATTTTACTTAAATCAAACTCATATGATCTCCCATACATAAAGTTAGAAACATTGGCGGAGCCATAGTACTCAAGGGTTCACCCAAACTTCCTTCGATATAATTTTTATATAAGAAAATAATGTATTTATCTACATAATAGATGTCAAATTGCCTTTGTATGTCAAATTTCAAATCCATTATATAATGATTACCTATTTCTAATATTGTATTCTCACCTTTTTAAACCACAAAAAAAAAATCAGTATCTCATATTTTTAAAGTCCAAAGAAGAAGAGATATATAGAATGTCTAGCATTTTCAAGATTATAGGGTTCCAAAAGAGAAGATCGTGTTAAAGATGGGGATTATGAGTATGACTATGCTCCAGCAGCATGCTTAGGGGGAGGCGGTGATGACGATAGAGATTATGACTATGCTCCAGCATCCTTAAAAGGAGACAATGATGATCGAGACTATGATTATGCTCCTGCCGCATTCTTAGAAGGAGATAGCGATGATGGAGATTACGATTATGCTCCAACAGCATGATCTAATATTCATTGGAAGTTCTTGGCAATTAATGACGTGGCATTGGTTATTGTGACATGAAATAAAAATTATAGTTTCTCGAATTTGGATGATAAAAACCCCTAAATTAGTCTCCAAGGTAAACCAATCTAGCTAGCCACCATGCACTACTCTACACAAAGCATAAACATGTAATCACCTTACAAAATTTCTTATTGCAATTTGTTCCTTACAACTATATAAACATAACATTTCATGATTAAGATCCCTATCCTAATTTTTCATACATGTACTAAAGCTACAACTATGTTACATTAATTCCAACATTTCACCCTCTAGCAATAAAACATCACATTTTTCACCTTCTCTTTCAATGCTGGTAGTGGCCGGACATTGACAGAACCATTCATTGCACGTGTGCCTCGCGTTGAACCATTGTCACGTGAGTCAGGTTCCACGTAGAAACGTGCTCTATAGGCCGCCAAATGGGCATAATATGCAGGAGGAACTGCAAACGATATGCTTATTGTCAAATTCAGCTAACACTTGTATACAGATACGTAACTGCTTTTACTTAGTGAATCCGTTGCAACACTTAAAAATGATCATTTTCAACACATCTGAGTAAAGCAGAATGGATGCAGAGGATAAGGAGAGAGTATGAGAAATGTACCTACTGAAACAGATCGAGTGCAACGAGCATATCTGCAGTTAATCCAACGATCACTAAGGAACAGTATTTTCCGAAAATAACTATAGAAACAAATTCACTATTGGCAAGGGCTAACAGGTCGAGATTTAAGATTGCTTACGTATAACAAAGGTTGTTTGTCAAAGACTGCATTTCATCCGCGGAGAAATTATTTTCATCCCAGAGAACGTGATAGTGTGCAGGACGACTAGTCCCCTGCGAATCCAATCCAACATTGTGTTAGTTAACTCTTGTTGAGTTTTCTTTCTAATTATAAACTTGTATCAGCAATTCACCTGAATGCCAGCATGACTACATAAATAAAAATCGAATTCAGTTGGATGACAGATTTTTGTATCCACCACAGTACCTGCAAAAAGAACACGAAAACTTAAAGCTAGGCACAAAAATATCTCGACATGTTTAACACCACAAGTTATGAAAGCCTTTCTGGTTTTTCTTAAACTCTGTGTCCAATCAAACAAACATCATACAACATAAGGTTTCTTGATCCTCTTTCTTAATGTAAGATGTTTCGATAAGTTCTAAGCACAATAGGAACTATACGAAGCGCTAAAGTGTTACCAGGTAGGATGTTTCCACTTCTATCAGTATGATTTCTGTCATTGTGGTTGTTTGGCAAAAGTCGTGTATGGTGACGTTTTTGAACGACTATGAAGGTTACCGGAGGTTGGTAACCTGGTTCAAGAGATGCACAAGCCTACGTACCCAAAAAAAATTAGAGAACTTAGACAAGCAGACAATTGAAAATACTACAGAAATGGTGCCAACACGATTTGCATATATACATACCTTACGAATTGCATCGAGTTCATAAAGTAGGACCTGATAAAACTGCCCGTCACTTACACCATCCCTGCATAAAATTGAAAGAAAACATAGCGTACAACAATTAAGCAGGGACGGTTTAATAGTATTGGTGGTTTAAAGTCAAATTTTGATACGAGGCGTTAATATATAGTACCTGTAGAATATTATTCTGAGTGGTTTTTGTCCTGTGGATTTCTTGAATGCCAACAGAAGTTCTCTGGAAAATGGCGGAAAACAAACATGTTAGTATATATTTTTTGTTTAAAACGAATTTTACAGTAACGAGAGTCAAATGACGAAAAATATGCACCTAATCATCCCTCCAGACATTGTTCCTCGTTGAGGATCTTGCCAAGTCCGGTATAGATCCTGAATGAGTTCTTGTCTATGAGGTTGAGCACATACTAAACCGGCGTATTTAGTAACTTCTGGCCAGTCTTGTGATGCTACAACCTGAATCAAGAATATCGTATATATTCAAAATCAAACACTTCGAAAAAAGTCCGAACACTTATATGAGATAAATGAATTTCTTGAGATGACTTCTCAGATAATCACTCAATCAATAGTTATTATGTTAGAACGTCAGTATTTTTCTTGACTTCAAATTTTTTTCAACCAAAGAACGTGACTTTTATAAGTTAATATATATATATTAGTTGAGTGATCATTTGAGAAATCAGCTCACAAATAGTCGATGCTTACAGCAGCAATCGATGGACTACAGTCCTCTCCTGATTCCGGATGAGTCACATCAGCACCAAATATAATCGTTGGGATATCACTAACGAGAGGAATTTTCCATCGCAAAGCATCTACAAGTACAGTGTTTCTTCCTCCCATCTATCATCACGTAACGATTAACCATAAGAAAAAGAACCATTCAACACATACTATGGAAGTTTACTTGGATTACAATCATCTCAACACGTCAAATTGCTACATACCTTTACATTTATTTTTAGTGATACATTTGACAGATATTGCTTGCTGATTTTCAACACATGCTTTGTAAGACAACACTGAGAAATCAGCCCCAAATCCGTCTCACAAATTTTCTTCAGAGTACCTAATGATCGATTGATGAGCAATGTGTTAAACAACTCATATTCCCGATATATCAAGCATGATTTTTCTCAAACGTACGTAGCAGAAAAGAGTTTAAGTAATATACACTGTCAGAAGGTTGACACATACCGTATAAAGAACCATTGTTGTCAGGAAGAATGGCAATTAGTAACTCCAATTCTTTTCCTCCAAGTTTGTTAGCAGCAGCATTGTATACATAATTCAACGCCTTCTTTGCCTGATCTGGTCTTGCATAGTAAATCGGTATCACGGGCTCACAATTAAATTCCTGAAATGAAGTGTCGATAATCAACAAAACCATTTAGACAGCATGCATAGACTGCAACAATTTATCTATGCAGCTAAAAGCTATGTTGCTCGGACTCTCCAAAAAGGTTGTCATACTTGTGTCACATCATTCAAAAATGAACAACTTTTGGAGTATTTGACAGGTATTTTTGAATAGTCGAGACAACATAGGCTAAAAGATATTGAAATTGGGGACATTTACCATTCCGGAGACTTGACACATTTGGGCAAGCTGATGACAAAAGCCACGGGCTGCATTTTCTTGGACGTTACACGAAAAGTTGATGCAAGCCCAGTGGTTAACAGTACTTCCATTAATTACTTTCTGTATGATGAAGGCAAACAATGTTCGATTAGTATCATGAGTGAAGGGTTAAAAAAAGATCACCTAAAGTACACCGGTCTTACGAGTTCCATACCTGAACTATCACCAACTGTTTATCGAAACACACCTCAACTATCAATTTTTCCCTTTTCCTACCCGAATGACCGGTGATATTTCATTTAGGAAAAGGAAACAACTGATAGTTGAGGTGTATTTTGATAAACATTTGGTGACACACATATGAAACTCGAAAAATCGGGAAACTTAAGGTGTGTTTTTTACCATAAACTCTTCTTCGAATGCTAAATCTAAAACCAAAAGATCTTGTGTCTGTGTACCTTATTTAACATGTTCCACTGGCCTAGCTGTGGATGGCATTCCTTTTCTTTCCCTGCATCATGGTACTTTAACTAACAAAGACAAGAAAACAAATAAATAAATCTGTTAGTGGTTTTGAAAACGAGTCGTATGAGTAAAGATATATCAGTCATTACCCACGGTGCTGGGAGGACTCGAGCTTCCACTGATGCAAGCTTATCGTCAATATTGATGCCAAACTCCTTTGCAATAGGATCTTGCTTGTATCCGTTTTGGCGAATAGTCTGTACATAGACATCACTTAGATCATTAGCGTAAAACGTCTGCGTCTTTCTTACTAGAAAGCAATTGCATTTCCAAAAATTGGCTTAAATGTGTGTATATGTGTTTGTCTGGTTTTGACTTGACACCGAGTTTAAGAAAGTAGAGAAACTTTGGAATCCTGTGGTCTTAATTTAAAGATATGTAGAATGTAACAGAATGCCCTTTAATCTTGTGATCTTAAACATGCGACATGGAAAGTATGTTTTCATGACAATGGATCAACGAACCTGCAAAATGTCCATTTCTTGCTCTCGAGGTCTTTGGCACGACGATTTTAACAGTGAAGTTATCTGCTTCTCATCCAATCTTTTGGTATATCTCTGTCCCTCAAGTATCTTACAAGCCTATTACAACAAACATTATTTTGCAAGAAATTTTCACTTGAAATAAAAATGAGTTGAATCTTGTCGTAGCTCCGCGATATTTACCTCCATCGGTAAGTAATTTACTTTCTTCTGGCTTCCAACGAGGAGACAAGGAAGATGAGGATACTGAATGGTAAATCCATACACCTCTTGGAAATACTCGATGACTGATTTCATGTTCTTCTCCTCATCGACAGGAAAACTGTAACGAGCATAAGAAAGTAAAGCATAAAGGGCCGCGGAAATGCATAATTGAAGATAGAAATGAAGCTATGTGAAACTAGAAGTACATTAGCTCCCTTGTTGGCTGTGATGTCAATCCAGAAATTCGGTATTTCCTTCGAATATTCCCCCTATGTGTCACTTCAACTTTAACACCTCTGAGAGCTTTTTTAACCTGATTAACGCACAAATGATCGATCATTTGTCAATGATCCGGCAAATAAACCTTTTTTAGACTCTAAACATGAACAATCATTTGATACTTTAGTATAATATGTACCTTTATTCTATCTGCATCTGACAGTGGCCTTGAACTTACATCTTTTCCCAAAACTTGAGCAACGAATTCAACAACCCGGAGTGGCTCAATGAAAGCTGTCGTTGACATATCTGTTTTGATATATACGAGATATTACATTGTAACCAGACATCCATACCATCAAATCAAGTTGTAAAAATTCAACGAATTTACAATTGCCTTACCAATATTGAGAGACAATCCCATCTGAGTAGGTTTTATGCTCTGGTAGAACCCCCTCCAAGACTGTAAACCATTGCCTAATGTCTGTGGCTTTTTAATATTCGGAGAATAGAAAAATCTTCCAACCGATATGTACCTAAACGAATACAAGAACAACTAAATAATGGCGGATAACTTGATTTAGTTTCGATAATATAGCATGGCAATTAGAGAACAAAAGATGAAGTGCACCTTTGAGAAGCAAGTTCTCTTAGCACAATATCGATGATTTTAAGTGCTTGCGGAGGATTGTCAACTTGTTTCCCCGAAAGAAGTTCTTGTAACTGAAGCATGTTGGCTTGTGAGATGAACTTGATTGTGACAGCAAATTTACGCTCCCTGCAAACGATTATCAAGAATGTCAATTCTCAATCAAAAATATCATATAACAAGTACTCCTATTAACTATGTTGCTCAGACTCTTTAAAAATGTCGTCGGGAGCATGGAGGCTCGTGGAGTTCGAGCAACATAGTGGCTAATGCTATTAATCAAACATAAAGGAAAAACTAGACAAAAAGGTACTTTGTGATTCCTATCCATTCATCATCATCACCAAGAGTTATGGTAAACTCTTTCGAGTTAAAAGGGAGCAACCCCGCTGTGTAAAGTGTTTTTCTTCCATCAAAAACCGGAATTCTTCTACCCAAGTCCGCGTCTTTATGAAGTTTTACCAACTCCGCTATTATAGCCTTGTTCAATCTTGTACACTTAACTTCCGGAGTAATTTTTACCTGCATTCAGAATCATTAAAATGAGCCAAGTGTCGAGCCATTGCGAAAACATTACCAACATAACATTCAGTCACCAAGAAGTAAATTAAAGTCTTACGCTATACTGGCTTAAGTTCCTCTCCGATAACTCAGCAATGAAATGGTTGGCTTTAACCAAACACTTGGTACCTAATTGTCCATATCCAGGCCTACGAGGGAACATGAGGCTTCTTTCGGATGATGATGAAGCAGAACAAGCAGGGGAAACCTCAGAGCTATTACTCATATCCTGCATTTTTTCGACTAATATCCCTTTCCCTTTCCTCCTACCTCTTCTCCTCCCTGCATTATTTCTCTTGACTTCTTCGATTCTACGATCTCCACTAAGTTGGGAGTTGGCGAATAGTCTGTACTCCACTAAGTTGGGAGTGCGCGTTCTGATTCAACGACTCTTGTAATGTAGTTCTTGAAACCATATGAGGGTCTAATTTCATTTGCCATTGAGGCATGTTTGTAGCCTTCACATGACAGATGGAAGGAAAAAATAAAACATCAGCTGGTTTTATAAAGACAATTCAGAAAAGCTAAAAGTATGGGATAATGGTCGAAAACATACATGAAATATCATGTTTTCACGAGTTTCATACCTCAACCATCGTTCAGGTAGGAAAAAGAAGCAACTGATAGTTGAGGTGTGTTTAAATACAAAGACGGTGATAGTTCAAGTAAGAAAAGAGAACAACTTATAAGTTGACATGTGAATCTCGTGAACTATCATGTTTTCACGAGTCCACACCTCAACCATAGTTCAAAACTAGGAAAAAGAAGCAACTGATAGTTAAGGTGTGTTTTTAAATACAAAGACAGTGACAGTCTAGGTAAAAAAAGAGAGCAACTGATAAGTTGACACGTGAAACTCGTAGCCATACTGAGGTGTATTTTTGACCATTAAATCTAAAAGAATCGGAAACGAGGGGGATAAGGATAAAGTGCAACATTTGCATAATAAGACCATGAATAGATAATAGTAATATGTGATGAAAGTTAATTTGACATGACATTTTTCACATGTAGATCCAAGAAGATGTAAAAGGAATAGTAGTAGTAATAAAGAATCAAATCTTGACAGTATTTTGTCTTCAACAGAGGTTTTTTAGCTGAAAAGGTTACAAAGCCAAAAGAAACAGTGAGTCATGCAACCATGCAGATACCAATGGGCAAAGTAAAAAACAAGAAAAAAATAAATGAAAGACCTATGTTGCTCGGACTTCTCAAATATGTTGACGCACTCGTTACGTTAGACGTTAAATACTTACCACTCGCGACTTACAAAGGCAGATTCAGAACATTATGGGCTCGGAATGCTACTAAATGCAATGACCATTTGAGTTATTACGAGTGTGAGTATTTTCATTTTGAGTTGAAGATTTAAAGTTATCGAAAGCAGTCTCTCTATACTATAAAGGTAGTATGGTAAATACGATTCGCATACATCTTAATTGTTGTTCTGTATGTGTGCTTTAAGATCTATAGGTAGTACTATTGCCACTATCTATGCTCCATAGGTGTAAAAACGATATACATAATTTTTATTTCACACTCAAAAGCTAACTCAAAGGAATAAAAAGATCCCCATATATCGTAATTCGACGAGGGATCATTCTCATCAATAACATAAAATAATCTTTTATAAAATGACACAAAAAATATTCTTTTGGGATTAGAATAATTTCTGAGTCTATCACTATCACATCACGATATATAGGAATTTCTTTATGGGAAGAGACAAAATTGATGGACTGTCAACTTAATACTAACAAATTTCTTCAATGAAGTGTCTTAATCAATGTGACAGAAAATACATTATATATACATATATTTATAGGGTCCCCTATACATTGAGGTCCGTGACCATTTTTTAAAGACTGCTGGATTTTCCTCTTTTAATTTTCTGCTTGATACTTTTTGCAAAAATAAATCCCAAAATTTGAAATTTACCAAAAACCCAATTATTGGTTATTTTTTTGTATAACTAAGCGTAAAATTGACATAAAAATTACACAATGTAAAGAGTCAGTTATCATTTCCCTCTACCCTTTTTTAATTTACAGAAATTCCTTATACAACATGGCAATTCGGTTAGATTAATTCAGTTCTGAATACA
>DF361175.1:27129-41852 GCA_000787875.1 Solanum virginianum | reverse complement strand
TTCTGAATACAAAAATTAAAACTTTTAAGTATCCATAGGTAATATTTAAAGCATGATGCATTAAATATATAGATAATTTAAGAATCAAAATTAATATATTCAGATGAAAAGATAGGGTTTTTTGAAATTTTTGGAAATGGATTAAAATAATAAAAAATATGACAAATAAAGGAGTGTAATTAGATAATTAAGAAATAGGCGTCAATTAGCCATTTTCAATCATATTTTTAAGAAATCGTCGTTATATTTTAAGTTTAAAATTCCACACAAACTACAAAGGGAATAAAAGTGGCTATTTGTGAAATTTTCCTTTTTTTGATGTAGCAAAAATAATAATTTCTCGATTATTAATTAATTAATTAATTTTTTTGAAAAAAGGTTTACTTCACATTAAAACTTGTTATTACAATGCAAATGAATTATAATAATAGATTAAAATATAATATATAGTATTTTCACCATAATTTTTATTTTTATATTCACTATAATGTATATTTAGGTGTCATAATTGTGGTCTATAATGTTAGTAATTTATAGAGTCAAACCAAAAGCTGAAGCTAAGATGATAGTACAAGAAAACATTTAATTTAATGATAAATGTTTGCTAATTTTTAGAAAAAATTATATTTAATGAACCAAAGGTATTTTCACATTTAATGATAAATGCAGCTGATAAGAGTTCTCAGGGATTTTTTTAACAGTTTGACAGAAATATTACTACTACTTCCAGGCAGATCAACTGTGTAATTTGTAACCAATAAAGGCGAAATCAAAATTTAAAATTTTTTAAATTAAATCTAATGTATACTTAGTAGCGTAGACATATATAGTTCAAGGTAATAAAAGAATCGGAAACGAGGGGGATAAGGATAAAGTGCAACATTTGCATAATAAGACCAATGTATACTTAGTAGCGTAGACAAAAATAGTTCAAGGTAAACAAAAGGATATTCTTCGTCGAAAGTTTATGTTATGTAATGTATATAAAAATCATACAATATATATTAAATTTTGGACACTCTTGATAAAATTTCTAACTTCGTCGGTATATATAGATGAATTCATGTTAACCTAATAATTTCCGTTCAAACTTTATAATGTTAAATTGAACAAGACATGAGAACCTATGAGTGTATTACTAACAACAATACTACTAATATAATTTCATAAATGACGTCTGAAAGAATAGAATATATGTAGATTTTACCTCTGATACGAATTATATTTGTACTAATTAAAGAAAGAGATGTATCAATGGATGGATGGTAGAATGGTTTCAACATTAATGGTCCAAGTAGTTGGCCCACACCCCAATGACTGACTAATAAGTGATTTATACTCAATTAATTAATAAAAAGTGGGAAATTTTTTCAATAAAATGGTAGCATATATATTATGTATATGTATATATATAGTGTATCACTATAGTATATAATTGTCCTTTACTTAACATTATTTACTAATCCTCTTGTTCAATCTTTGAGCATATCTAAGGCATACAACCCAAAAAAAACATATTAAATAATCATACCATAATTTTTATTTTCGTTTTTGTCTTTATTAGCAGTTTATCTTTGATTTCAGTGATTCTTATCGATCCCAAAAAAATAATATATTTCTTGTATAAATATTTAATGATATTTATTTATTTTGAGTCTTTTTTAGCAAAAAATTTACAAAGTTAAACTCCTTTTAATGGTAATTTTAGAACATTGCAAAAAAAAAATTATATTTTAAAAATTTTATATCAAATTAAACTACCTTACATAAATTGAGAAAAACAAATATATTTTTTTCTTAAGAAATCTGTTTGTTTTTTTATTATATTTGGAGCTTTCTTCCAACTTACTTCTCTTCTTAGGGATTGATGAAAATAACCATTAATTTTTTCGAGAAAATATTAAAAACACCTCTCTATTTGAATAACTAAACTAAGATACACCCTTTTCCCCTCCCCCTCTCCCCCCCCCCTCAAGTTATTACACGTGTTAAAAATATCCTTAATTTGACAAGAATTTAAAAGTGTATTTCACTTTTGTTACAAGATTAGGGATGTATTTAAATTCAATTAGTCAAGTAAAGGAATATTTTTAACACTATCAATAGTTTGAAGACGAAACTAATAATTCTTGTCAAATTTAGAAGCGTTTTTAATACTTTTAACATGATATACCCCATTCTCCCCACCCCCACCAAAAAAAAATTGAGATTAGTTTAGTCTCCTAATCAATAACAATAATAACATATTCAGCATATTTCACAAAGTATGATTTAAAATAGCATTTACGCAAATCATATCGCTACTTCACAACAACAACAATTCACCAAAATTCCACTACATAGAATCTAAAAAAAAGTATAACATACATCAACCTTATCACTATCTCGTGAAGACAAAAAGTCTATTTCCAAAAACTCTCGACATATTACTACTTTACAAAAATAAAAAATTATTTTTAAAAGATCCTCGATCTAGACAACGCATATCAAAAAATAGTTTAGTCTCCCAACCAAATAGTCCAAATTGTCTGCATAAGAGAGGACAAGTGTGTGTTGTGAAGTGTGGGGGACCACTTGAAACAATGAATATACCCATTGACTCATAAAAGGACTGAAAATGACTATGCACTGCAAAAACAAAGTTTATTCTTTATACTCTTTGCTCCCCAAATTACGTGAATTTTGAAAATCAAATAATTTAATTTTTACGATAAATTTTTAACATGAATTTTTTTATTTAAATCAAAAATTTATTAAAAATAATTTTTTTATCTTCACAAGAGTAAAACAAGGCTACAAATATCTTATTCAAATCTTACGTACAGAAAAGATGTTGAATATGTTATTATTATTAATAAACTTATATTATGTGTTACTGAAAAAAAATATAGAAATACGTATCAATTAAGCATAAATAATAGTTTATCTTAAGATATATATTATTCTCTCCATTTTAATCAATATAATGATATTTGACTAGACATAGAGTTAACCAAGAACATATATTAAACTAAAAAACTTATGTAATGATATTTACTCAATACATATATATATGACATTTTTTTTGCAATAAATTAAAAAATTATAACACATATATTAAAATATACCAAATATATATTTATTAATTTGACGTAAACACTCGATGCTTATATTTTCTTTCATAGACAAAATTT
This sequence comes from Solanum virginianum, assembly GCA_000787875.1. Taxonomy (NCBI): domain Eukaryota; kingdom Viridiplantae; phylum Streptophyta; class Magnoliopsida; order Solanales; family Solanaceae; genus Solanum; species Solanum virginianum. Next base: position 38,679 of record DF361175.1, on the reverse strand, counting down.
TTTAGAGTTATGACCACAACAATAATATGTCAATGTACGGCAAACCTAAATTTCCTACCTATTGTGTAGTGTTGAGTATATAATAAATGGCAACAATTTATCAGTAAACTTCTTTTTCACAATGAAAATTAAATAAATACATAAATAATGTGTCTATATATGTAAAGGGGTGGTTGTGAAAACATTATATTCATGACTTGCAAATTGCAATAGGGAAAGGTAAAATAGGTCAATTTCTATCGAATTGGTTAAAAAAAGGAAAAATTATTCGGACTATCAATATCGACTCAAGTATTACTCTTTATATTATGATATAATGCAATTTTATAACATATATATACACTTGCACGTGTATTTAAAAGCGCATGCATGTATATCTATGTATCTAAAAATTCAAATTGTTACTTATAATTGACTACACATACATCTAACATTTGCTTTGAAAACATACATATGCAATTGGCCCACGTGATATAAGTAGAATCAAATATTTTATCTATGTGAATTCCAAAATGTTAAATGCGCGCAATATATTGGGTAAATAACGTAACTAAGCAAATATTTTATATGTATTTACATTATACTACTATAATTTTAAAAAAAATTATAATTTATAGTTATAGTTAAAATTTTATTGTTATTTTTTCTCTCCTTTGTTCCTCTCCCTCGCCTCTCTCCTCTCTCTCTGTAATTTTTTGTCAGATATACAAATTCATACATACATGCATACATAAATACATACATACATACAGACAGACACACACACACATATATATCAATTACATGTATACAGTTATTTGACAGATATACATATCCAATTCAACAAATATAGATATACAATTCGTCTCTCTCCACTCTCTACCCTCTCTCGCTCGCCTCTATCCTCCCTCTTCTAATATCACTTGCTATATATATATATATATGACAGATATACACATACAATCTGACAAATATACATAAACAATCTGCTTGTCTCTCCTATAATATATAACGATAAATTACAATTTAACAAATTACAATTATTTTTTATCTTATTATATTCCAAATATTTAACCTTTTTGAAAAATCTTCGATAAATATAAGGCTGGTGACCTTGGATATGGCCTATAACCCAAAAATGCACGTTTAATAGATTTAAAGTCATACGCAAAGGTCACATTCATCACATTATTTAATTTTAAATTGATAAAAAATGAAAAATATAATGTATATATTTTTGGTCTGTTCATTCCCAAGATATTGAATAAGATATGGTTGAGAATTAAAGGCCAAAAAAGAAAAAAGCAATGATGAGAATGCACAGAGACACTCTATTTATAAAAGTTTCTGCATGTAGCCCACACCTCTCAACACCTATTCTTTTAATTTTTTTAGTTTTTATTATGCATGGTAGGTTTAGTACGAGTAGTCGTATTTTTTTTATTTCATATTGTCATTATTCATCTTCTATTTTTACTTTTATCGTATGTATATATTATTATTTCTTTTTGATTATTAGTTGTTTATTTTTTTTTCTTTTCTTTTTCTTTTTTCTCAATGTGTAGTATCTTCTGCTTATGGTGCTTGAGTTTTGAAACGGAGGATTTTTGAAAATATTCTCTCCATCTCTATGAGGTAGTGATAAAGTCTGCGTACATTTTACTCTCTTAAGACCCCACTTGTGAGATTCCATTCGATATGTTGTTATTATTTAATTTTTCTGATGCACGAATTATCTCATGTTAATAAACATTTAAAAATCAATTTTTTTATTTTGTAAAAATAATATTATTTAATTTAATATGAAATTTTTTACTCTAATTCCACGACTTCTCTATGTTGCTATGATGTGCAACAAAAAAAGTGCACGTACTAACACACACGAATATTATAAAACTATACTATATGTTTTGTATTATCTTATTTTATGCTTCATTTATAAAATTATATGATAATATATTTATTTAAAATAATGTTTTAGTTAAAAGAGTAGAATTCGCATAATACTCTATGCTCTTCTAATCTCACTTTAACAAAATATATTAGTATTATTATATTTGTATTTCTTTATTATCTTAATATAAAAATGTGTTTATCAAGTTGGAGCTCTAATTTTCCTAATAATATTAGTCTATATTCTATATTTATGTTAAAAGTTCACTCAACTAATATATTTAAACAATTTATTCAAAACTTAACATATTATCTTTATTTTTTTAAATGTCATATAAATATCAGATGATCATATTTATATACTATCTGTTTTTCAACTTTTATCATTTTTTTTCTTTTTTTCTTCATATCTAGTATCTTATATCCAGTATCTTCTATCTATGGGATTCAATTTTTGAGACGAAAATTCACCAGAAATAGTCTTTCTATTTTCATAGGATAGTATAAAATCTACGTACATTTTATCCTCCCCAAACTCTACTTGTGAAATTTCATTCACTATGTTATTGTGGTGGTCATATAAATTAAAAACAAAAAGAGATAAATTATATATAAGGGAAAGAGAAATTAAAAAATAAAGAAAGAAAACCTTGTGATTTACGTAAAATCTTTAACACTTGATGTTGTGCCCTTCACTTGTTAGCTTCTGAAAAAAAAAAGAAGAAAAAAAAAAGACCAACATTATTTTATTTTCTTGTAGAAGGTACAAAGTACTTTTATATAATAATTATGAGAGTACAAAAAACACCAGAAATATTGAATGTAGTTTTGAGAGTTGTCAAAAAAATTATATAATCAAATCATAATTACATAAATTAGATCGATAACCAAAAAATAAAGCTAAGTAACATGTACAAATATGTCATAAAATATTAATATTAATAATACTCCAAGTAATATAATTATCTATCGCATGTTAAACTATACTGATTTTTTACGTGCTTATGTACCTTAAAATTCAAATATAAATGATGTCATTTAACAGATAAATTAAATTAAATTAAAGAATCATTTATATATAGAGAAAAAAGTCCTGAAATTTATGAGGGAAAATTTATTACCTCAATTGAGTATATAGTTTGGTTTTGACTTTAAAGCAAAAGGAGTAGTTGGGGCAGCAAAATCAAAGGCAATAAGAAGTAGAAAAGACAGGAAAAAGAAACATAAATAATTCTTCTATCTTTTCGCTAAAATTTCACAAGTGACGTTTGAAAAAAATAACGTATACTTAGAACAATAATAATTATAGTATAGCTAGTAAAAATTTTGTAAGTAAAGTCTAGATAGAATAACGTAATAATTATGATATAATCAGTAAAATTTTATAAGTAAAGTCTGAAGAAAACAACGTAAACATAAACTTACCTCTATATTACGAGGATAAAGAGACTGTTTCCGATAAACTCGAGTAAAATCCTTCAACCTATGAGTTCCATTGCAACAAACATGAGAAAATGGCTTGAAAAGATCAGAGTAGAGATTGAAGTTCTAATTAAGTGAACCAAACCAAATAAATACTATCAAAAGATTGGATTTTTAAGAGAAATCAAGAAATTAGAAAAGCTAAAAGAAAAGTTCAAAATATTTTTTTTTATCATGAAACAGAAAGAGCAAAACAAAACCTTTTTAACTTTGCAGAAAAATGTGAGTCTTGGAAGTGTTTGTTTGATGGGGAAAAGCAAAAAGAATGAAGGAAAGAGAGTTTTAGAAACAAAGCACAAAAAAAACACCTCAAAGGGAATAAATAGAGTTTTGGGAAGTAGTAAAATAATACTAATAGTACTCACTCCCTTTTATTTTATGCCAAAGTAATACTTTGTTAATATATTTAACCAAACGAGAATTTATTGAAAATAACTCTTTTATCTTTAGTTGAGAAATTTGTGTATACATTACTCATTTCAGAATTTATTTATAAAATTTAATAAATTATTTAATCAAAGATCTATCAGAAATAATTTCTCTATTTTGTAAATGAAGAGATAAGTTTTACGTACATATTACTCTTTTTTAGACTTTACCTGTGAAATTACATAAATTATAACATTAATTTTAATTGATTTAAGAGAATGCCTCTGGAATTGTTGATACTTTTTTTTTTATTATAATTCAAAATAAATGAATTTTTCAAAGTTTCAGAAAGTTTTTTTTTATATTTGTTCTTCATTTTATTAAGAATATTAACTGCTTTATATTTTCTGATAAAATAAATTTAGAAATAATCAAAAAGACGATTAAAGAAATAACCTTTAATCTTTTATTTTAAAATATTTTTTTATAGAATTGTCATACCTTAACATTTCATCACTTGATATGAACGAGACTTCATAGACGAGAGTGTGCTTGGCTTGATTTGAATATTATTTTAGGTTAATTTCTTTGATATTAGTCTTATTGATTTGATTTAACTATCTATATACCTTTGAAATTCACTTTGTTATTCTTTAAGTCTTCCGCTAATATGATATACAAATTAAAAATAAAAAAATATCATGTAAAATCGAATAAAAAACACTACTACTTATTTTTAGTAAAAAATAAGATATGTGACTAAAAATTGGAAATGTACAAAAGAAACATAGTTGCACTCACTCACTACCTTCAAGAAAAAAGAGAACTTTTAATATAATTTAAAAGAAAGAGAAGCTAAAGACTAAAACAAAGCTTTAAGCATGCAGTAGAGAAAATATTATTTTTTTCCTTCATCAGCAGGCTTTTATATATTTAACAAATTAAGATATAAAAAAAACAATGAAGATAAAATTTTACAAGTAAAAGAATTGCATAAATAAATGAGTAAAAGATTCCATACAAAAGTTTATATTTATTTTCTCTGCAAAAGGGTGTGTTTGCTTTTTCTCTTTATTTTGTTGCTGCAGATCACAAACATAGAGAGGCAAAAGAGTTGTTTAAAAGAATAGTAGCCTTTTTATATAAACAAAGTGGTAGTGGTGGCTATGAATTAAAGCCTTTATTTTTAAAAAAAAAAAATTCTCGTTTATCATTAATTAGAAGTTTAGAATTTATATTTTTTGAAAATATCATAAAAACTTATTGATCTAAGACTTAACTCCGATCCTAACCTGATTCTTGAGCTTCTCTTGGATTCGAACCTAAATTCAAAACTCTACCTCAAGTCAAATTTCGAGTCAGAGTCAATCGTGTCTCGAGTCAAGGTTAGAAAATGATTAGGCCTCAAGTTTATGTTAAAAGGTGGGGGGTCCTAGTTTGGTATCATAGTTTTTTTTTTCTTCATATTATATCTAATATGAATTTTTTTCAGTATCCATTTTAAATTCTGAACTAATATGAATTCTCACTTTGTTAAATTCACTATGTGAAAAATTATATTTGATGATCTTAAATGTGATGATTTTGAACTTTTGACTCAGTTTACCCCGTGAATAAACCTTCAAGTCAAAACTCAAAAATCGTTAAACTTGAAACTTTGATCATGAAATAAGCTGAATTAAGAGTTTGAAACCACTCACCTCTAAGGTCATTTTCATAATTAATTTATGACAATCAACCTCATATTAGAGGGTAGATTACTTTTTATTAGAAATAATTTTAATTTTTAAACCTCATCATAATTTTTTATCATCTTTTTGTTTACTTATTATTTTATTTTTTATTATTAATAAAGGGGGAAAATAAAACAGGTGGCACGCATTTTATCCAACCCCATGGTATGACAGATTTACACTAACAAATTGTTACATTAATCGACCATTGATTACCTTAAAAGGTGCATATTTTTGTTCTTTCACTATTTTATATATTTATTTTTTATTTTTTATAATAATGGTTTTAAAAGACGTGAAGGTTAAAACTTTCAACTCCTCAATGATAGTAAAATCTATTGAAAGTCATTGAATCATAATTTCCCCCTCTAGCTCCTCTTGATGAAGAAGTAGATGACGCGTTCAGCTGAATTCAATAATTTTATAAATTTATTAAAATTATTTATTTTAATATTATATTTTTTATTCTCAATAGAAAGAATCATCTTAAGTAATGAAATTCTTAGAATGACTTTTACAAATTTAAATCGAAAAAGATTAATTAAATAATAAATAAATTTGTAAAAAATTAATTTTATTTACTAAAAAATATCACATGGTGATAGTCAAGGATAAAGGGAATCAAATGCCTAAGTTCTAGGGTAATAGTTTAAGTGTGCAGCATATAAATATAATGTCAAATTTAATAAGTGTAATGACTCAATCCGCTAGTGATATTGTCTGCTGCTCTGAGTCTAGGCTTGCAGGGTTTTAAAACGTGTCACTAGTAGGTAATGTTTGTTTACTTATATATTCAACATCTCTCATGTGTTTTGTCGATGTGAGACTTCTCATCTCAAAATAGGTTGTTACATACACTATAAACTCAGCGTTCTCACTGAGGTTTGCCCTCCCATATAATATTTGCACCGCCTCACCAGAATTTATCTAAACTTAATTGAACTCTGGATCACGTCAACAAAGCTGACACAGGAGTGTCTCTGATACTATATGTAACGACTCAACTCACTAGTGATATTATCCGCTTTGGGTCTAGACCCACACGGCTTTAAAACGCGCTACTAATAGGTAATACATGTTTACTTATATACCCAACATCTCTCCTGTGTTTTGTCGATGTGGAACTTCTTATCTCAAGATGGACTGTTACAGTAAGGTAATTAGTAACATTGAGTTAACGGAGCTCTACTTATAGAATTTTCGATTTTTATAGTTATCTTTCTTTTGAACCTTAATTTTCAGAAAATCCCATTATGTCTAATTTTGAAAGTATAATCAATTCAATGTTAAATAGCTTTAAAAATAAACTCATTTACTTCATATTCTGAATCTGTCTCGTCTCTATTCTTTTATTATTATTATTATTATTATTTTCCATTCAAAAGGAGACAAAAATTGGTTTGCTGGAATTGATCCCACCACACTTACTGTAGAGAAATTAAAGTTGTAAGATATGTACATATATACACAACCTTTATAAGAGCATTATAGTGATTGGACCCAAGTGCTTGAAAACTATTTTTGTCACAATTTGTCATAGTGGAAAAAAGGGCTACTCATTGCAACTGCAAAGTGAAAAGCACAATATATATAATTAAAGGCAATGTATTTTATGATTTTTAGTCTAATCAAACAATCATGTAATAAAATTTTGACATTCTTTTTGCCTCTCCAAGAGGAATATGTCATGAGAATTTGCATGTTATGATAAGTATACAGAGATACTAGTAATCATTACCCTTTTGACATTAGTTCTTAATCATAGTAGTAATTGATGGTGAAAGGACATGAGTTCCCATGATGAAAAATGATTTTTGGCCCCTTTCAATGTGTTGGGTATCATGTTTACTTCATGGAATCTTGCGAGTGGAATCAAGTTATTTAGAATTATAAGTATCGGATTTGAGTTTATGCGGATTTGAGTTTAACAAAAATAAAAAATTTCTTGACATAAAAGGTTTTTTCCTTCTTAAGGACTAACTTGTCGTGAGTTCTAATTGGACGACTCAACAAAGTTCTGATTATCAAATAGATCCTTAACATACATGTAATGTTATGTTTTGGACATTATTGACGGTAGTAGTAATGTTAGTAAAAGAACAATTTACATGAAGAGAAGTGGTTTTTTTACCCCTTCAATGAGTTGATCTCATGTGTAGTCATTATTAATGCATTATTTTGAACTTTAAAGTACAAAGTCTCGAATGAATGTGCTAGAATAAGAAAAATCTCGATATTCTTGATTAAAAATATCAGGTTTGAACTTCAGAAAGGTAGAAAATTTCTTGATATGAAGCATTTTATTCTTTTTAGTAGATTTACTTTGCATGAATTTCAACTAATCAAGCAAATAAATTTTTGATTATCTAATAAAACTTTAACGTACATGTGATATTACCCTTTTGACATTATTTAGTACTAATTGATAGTGAAAGAAAAAGTTTCCATGGTGAAAAATGATTTTCTTTTTCTTTTTTTACCCCTTAAATGAGTTGGATTTCATGTGTAGTCACTATTAATGCATTATTTTGAACTTTAAAGTACAAAGAAACAAAAGGGATATGTTAGAAAGACAAAACTTCCAAGCATTTGGCTTGAATTTCAAGAATAGAGAATTTCTTGACAAGAAGCATTTAATAAGTCCTTTTTCTAGTAAATGCAACATATATATATATATATATATATATATTAATTTTTCAAATTTTTTTAGTGAAAATTTTGAATGTGCTATTGGTGGTGGGGGATAAGAGCTACAACCTATAGAGGTGGAGGTTAGGACAAACTTATTTTTCTTATTTCAAGAAACTTATTTTCCTAAAGAAAATATTTTCTAAATTTTTTAACGAATCGAACATAAAAAAAATTTCTAAATTTTTTAACGAATCGAACATAAAAAAATTGGAAAAAGTAAGTCTGTGCTTAGTATTTTGCTAGATTAGTTGGGCCTCCAAATTGATAATTTGTTGGACATTCTCATTACAGCCCAATTTTAGTATGTAATATTATCTCAATCCAAAGAATTTTGGGCTTAAGGCATACTGGATAAGTGGATCCTTCAAATTCCCCATTTTCAATGGCCCATTATATTTTTTTTTCAAAAGATGGTGTTGAGGAATTGAGTTGGTATTTTGTATATACGTAATTATCATAAATATATTAATTATTTCTTTATTTTTCGATCACCTGGAAGGGACAAAAGAAAAATCTTGTCGTTTCTTCAACGATTTCTGATCTCTAGTGGACCTCTCAACGGAATTCAAATCCAGATGATTGTGTGTGTGTGGGGGCGGGGAGGGTGTTATGCTTAGTGGAACATAAATTCTTTAAAAGCGTGGAACATAACTTGTGAAATATTACAATTTTAAAATATAAATTTATGTCTCGTGAAAAAGTTATTTGTGTTGAGAGACAAAAATTAACGACCAACACAAAATAAGGGCAAAAGTGCAAATTACCCAAAATGAAGACATCGATATTTAATATGTATTCGATCTTTTAATTTTATTTTTGCCATATATATAAAAGATTCAAACAAAGATGACTGGACTCTAGCCATGTATGTGAACTTTAGACATGAAATTTCAGTCATCACACAACATCTGAAGTTACACAAGGTGAATATACATATTGACTATTTTGTATATAATATTACTCCTCCATAAATTTAAATCTATCAAAAACTCACATTTATACTCTGATGTGATATTTATTCTTTTATATTAAAATGTAAATGTCAATTTCTCAACTGAGAAAAAGGACAAAATTGTCAAAAAGACCCACAAAACTCCAAGAAAATCAAATAAATCTGATTTTTCAAACTTTATCCAATTAGGATATTGAAGCATACAATAGGAATCTCAAACAAAACAAACCCTACCTTTTTTCATTATTCCCTTTTTACCCTTCCTTTTAGTAGGAGTACAAAGAAGGAAGTAATTTTTTCCATTCAACAACAAGGACCCTCTAATTATTTATCTAACCTAATCTTAATAAATTAATACTAAATTAAACTAAGTTAAATCATATAAAATTGCTAGAATTTATGTACCACAACCTTCCTATCTCCTCCATTTTCACTACTACAACTCTCCGATTTTTCGTCTTCGATACTCTCTAATGATCGATCACCTTGTTGACCGGTTTCTCGAGTGTTAGAATCAGGTGAGCTATGAGAATGTGACTTTGAAGAAGACTTGTACATGTGGCTACCGTGATGGTACAATGGTTGGTGATGCTGGAGGTGGTGGAGTGATTGCAACGGTTGTGGCGTACTGTAAAATTCTTGAGCTACCGCTTGTGGGGCCGCAATATAGTGGGGTGATGGTGCATGGCTAGTTGCATGTGGTCCATAAAATGTGGCTGTAGGTGGTGCACCACCATGCGCGGCTGCGGCCGCATACTCTGGTGGGACCCATATGCCACCTAAAACCACTAGGTGAGGTGGTGCTGTTGTTGCTTGTGGGCTTGGACTTGGTCTTCGAGTGTGAAGTCTGTACTTCTGTATAATCAAATCAAAGCAAATCGAATTAAATATGTCATGATATTTTTATGATTACAAGAGTCTATTATTATGCGTAAAATAAATAAAAAATTAATTTTTTTTGGAGGGCTAGTCTTCTTGGGAGTTGTGTCTGTATGTATATACCTGCAAATGGCTTTTAACTTCATCATTGGTCAATCCATCAACCTTCATCAACTCTCTTATTTGTTTTGGTGTGGCCACTGAAATCATTACACATCAAAAGACTTAGATTGCTTGCTTGCAAAGTAAGAAAAGAAGACAACCAAATGATGACATGATAATTCTTTTTGACTACTATCAACAAATAGTTTAAAAGTTTGATTGACCAATAAAGAGTACTTGTAAGACTAGATTATAACAAGTTTAAAAGTATCTAAATTTACCAAAAAAGAAATAAGTTTTTGTTTCTATGTACAATTAGGTCACTTACAAGTTAAATTATACTCCAAATTATTCTTTATTGGTCTATCAAATTTTAAAAGGGTAGTCTGATGCACAATGCATCCTAGGGTCACATAGGTTTCATGGAAGAGCTGCACCACCTAACCTACCCTAACAAAAGCATTGGTTGGTTCCACGACTCGTATAGGTGACCTTTAGGTCATCCAGAAATAATTTTATCGTTTACTGCAAGACTGTCGTTCATTTGTACATATAACTTAAACAAAACAAAAAAGGAAAATTGGTCTAGACAAATGTCTTACCTTGAGAACCACCTAGCATTTGAAGAGCATTAACAAAACGCCTATGCAAATCAGGTGACCAACATCTTCTTGCCTTTCTATGTGGTTGTTGTTGTTGTTGTTGAGAACTTGTACTTGTGTTGTTGGTACCACCTCCAATGCCTTGAGCATCTTGTTGAAGATTATTAATATTCACTACTTCCAAGTTCTTGTTATTATGATCTTCCACTCGTATTAATGTCTCATTAATATTTTGTTTATTAGATGAAGCAAGTGCTAGTGTTGTTGAGCTTGGACATGAAGAATTGTTGTTGTCCAAAGCTAATTTTGGACCAACAGAAAAGGCCATATGATGATGGTCATTTTCTTTGTTAGAAGTAGTTTGTTGCTTTGTTTCTTGATGATCACTTGGTGGACTCCATAATTGGGCAGAAGTCATCCAGTTTGCCTTATTATCAACAATAGTAGATGTGTTGTTTGCTACTATTTTTTCTGTTCCCAATTCAGCACTTGCATTGTTATTCTTAAGTGGAATGAATTCTTCAAGAACTGGTCTGTGTCCAATATGATTGTTTTCCCTATGGGATTGAAGTTGTTGCCTTGAAGCCTCCATAGCTATTAATTCCAAAAAAAGAAAAGAAGAGACAAATATTAGACTTGCAACAACTACAACAATATACTCAGTATAAGCTCACACATAAGATCTGAAGAAGGTAAGATGTATGCAGGAGTTACCCTTTTTCTGAACGCTCGGCTCATAAAAGTGTTATCAAAACAAGTTTGCAAAGGCAACAAGAAACAATAATAAAATTTAGGCTATCATATGTGCTATTATTAGATTAGGGATTTAAGTTATATGTATAACCTAAACAATGAATACAACCTTTGA